>CM077155.1:145434874-145527339 GCA_039583875.1 Platanthera guangdongensis | reverse complement strand
CCCAGTCAGCTAAGATCAGAAATATAGTTTATTTAATCAAACATGTAATATTTAATGACCTTTGGCATAAGAGATTATGTCATGAAAACTTGAAAAATATTACCAAACTCTCTAGGGACAATCTTGTTAGAGGATTGCCTTCTTTCCCTTACAAGAAGGAAAACCTTTGCAAGTCTTGTCAATTAAGCAAGCAAACTAAAAGTAGTTTTAAATCAGTAAATAAAAGTGACTCACCTAGAATATTATACTTGCTACATATGGACCTTTTGGCCCTATTGTAGTACAAAGTCTAGGAGGGAAATCTTATACTTTAGTGATTGTAGATGACTTCTCTAGATTCACTTGGGTATTCTTTCTGAGATCTAAGTCAGATAACTTCAAGGTTCTTACAAATTTTCTCAATAACATACATATTGAGTGCTCTACTCCAGTTGCATTGATCAGAAGTGATCATGGTACTGAGTTTGAGTCTCTTCTTATGCAAGAGTTCTGTGAGAAGGAAGGTATCAGATACTGCTTCTCAACTCCTAAAACACCTCAACAAAATGGGGTTGCTGAAAGGAAAAATAGAACCGTAATTGAATCTGCATGCACATTACTTGCAGATGCTTGCATGCCCCTATCCTTTTGGGCAGAGGCTATGAGCACAACAAATTATGTACTGAACAGAAGTCTAATACACAAGCTTAAGAAAAGACTCCTTATGAGCTACTAAAGGAAGAAACTAAAGTAGACTATTTTTAATATAATGGTTGCTTATGTTACATTCACAATAATAATAAGAAACACATTAGAAAATTTGAAGCCAAGGCCTGAAATTGAATTTTTCTTGGATATTCCCAAGTAAGCAAGGCTTATAGGGTCCTATAATAAATCTACCATGAAAATTGAAGAATCTATTCATGTTTCATTTGATGAGACTAACATGTTTTACAAGGAGAAAGAAATTTCTACCAAAAACTCTTTACAGGAACCGCATTTGTGTGAGAAGCTGAATGAATTAACCCTCACCAATGAGGTTGTTAGTCATCCTTCTTCACATATTGCTGAAGACAGTGAATATGAAGACATTAAAATCAGTGAAGAAACAACAATAGCTGTAATTCCATAAGAGGAATTAATTCCCCAAACTGTTGCTCAACCAACTCCACTTACTGAATTTGTCACACTTAGAGATCACCCTATATCTCAAGTTATTGGAGACATTTTAGTTGGTATGCAGACCAGACATCAACTCAACCAGACTTGATGCATGCCTGCTTCATATCTCAAACTAAGCCCCAATCCATCAAAGATGCTGAGCAAGATCGATACTGAATTATTGCAATGCAAGAGGAGCTCAACCAGTTTGAGAGATGCAAAGTTTGAGATTTAGTTCTAAGACCAAAGGACTACCCAGTCATTGGAACTAAATGGGTATTTAAAAACAAACTAGATGCCCAAGGTATTATCATAAGGAACAAGACAAGTCTGGTTGCTCAAGGCTACAGACAAGAGGAATGCATTGACTATGACCAGACATTTGTACATGCTGTAAGGCTGGAAGCAATCAGAATCTCCCTTGCATATGCTGCCTACAAAAAGTTCAAGGTATACCACATGGATTTCAAGAGTGCATTCTTGTATGGTGAACTTAAAGAAGAAGTTTATGTGGAGCAACCACCAGGTTTTATCTCACATACTCATCCCTTTTATGTCATTAAATTTCATAAAGCTCTCTATGATTTAAAGCAAGCTCCAAGAGCTTGGTATGAAACCTTAGCTAGCTTTCTTCTAGAGCATAAATTTTCTAGGGGCATTGTAGATATGACATTATTCACTAGACACCATAAGGATCAAATCTTATTAGTACAAATCTATGTAGATGACATTATTTTTAGGTCTACAGATTCCAACCTATGCAAGAGGTTATCTAACCTCATGCATTTTAAGTTTGAAATGAGTAGCATGGGTGAGCTCTCCTACTTCCTTGATCTCCAAGTGAAGCAGCTACCTGATGGCATCTTCATATCGCAGTCTAAGTATGATAAGGAGCTAATCAAAAAGTTTGGGATGTCAGACGCCTCAGCCAAGAAAACTCTTATGGTTACAAATACTGTAATTGATTCTGATGAACATGGGAAACCTGTAGATCAGAAATTATATAGGATCATTGTTAGGTCCCTGTTATATCTTACAACAAGTATACCAGATATCATGTTTGTTACATGCCTTTGTGCTAGGTTCCAGGTGAACCCTAAAGAATCTCATCTTATTTTCTTAAAAAGGATTTTAAGATATATAAAGAGTTGTCCTAGTCTAGGACTCTGGTATCCAACTGAGTCAGAGTTTGAGTTGACTGAATACTCAGATGCTGACTTTGCTGGATGTAGAGTAGACAGAAAAAGCACCTCAGGGACATGCCAGTTCCTTGGTTTTAGACTCGTGTCTTGGTTTTACAAAAAGCAGTCATCTATGTCTACTTCAACTGCTGAAGCAGAATACATAGCAGCTGGAAGTTGTTGTTCCCAGATGCTGTGGATTCAGAACCAACTTCTAGATTATGGCTTCAGCTTAAATAATTCAACCTTACTATCTGATAACACCAGTACAATTTCTATTGCACAAAATCCAGTACATCATAGTATAACTAAGCACATATACATTAGACATCATTTCATTAGAGAGTGGACAAAAATAAAATTAAGCTTGTCTACATCTACACTGATTTGCAAAGAGCAAACATCTTCACCAAACCCTTGGATGAGAGGAACCATCTATTCTTTATAAATCAGCTAGGTATGATCAATGGAGAGGCCTGAATTTAAATTTCTGTCTGCGGTCGAAGAATTTATCAAAGTTTGTCGAACGGAGATTGACGAACTGAGAAAAGTTCTTGAGAAATTCGTCGAATTGAGATCGACGAACTCTCTGTGTGTCAAGCTCATTTCGTCGAACGGAGATCGATGATATTGCTTCAGAAAATTTTCGTCGAACTGAACTCGACGAAATGTTTTCACTTCTTCTAACTGAGATCGACGAATTCTTTTGTCAATAAAATATTTCGTCGAACCCAGACTGAAGAATTTTTATTTTTCGTCGGACGGAGTCTGGCGCTTCATATTCTGAAAACCATATATCTAGGTTTTCTTCGAGCTCTGTCCCATGATTTCAGTTCCCTTTGCACTTGATCTCTCTGTTTTCTTTTGCATGCGAACAAATGGCGATTCCGACAAACTCTCTGGCAGCGATGAAGTTCAATATGAGTTTTGACATTGATTTCGATTCATTCCAACATTCAGACCAGATCTTCTTAGACATTCTGAAACTGTTTGAGGAACAAAATCTGAAGAATTTCATGACTCACAGAATCAAAATAGCAGCTACAGAGATTAGAGAATGAGTGTTCACTTCCACAACACCAGATGCAGATACTATGACCGACACTATATCTGGTAATCAAGTTTCTCTTTCCCCCACAATACTAACCGAAATTTTCGGTCTGATGAATGGAAATGAAGATATAGAAATGGATAGTGATGAATATGATAATATGTTGATAAAAATGAGATATACTGGAGACAACCCAAATAAACTACTAAAGAAGAATTTGTCGTCTGCATACAAATTCTTGGCCGATGTAGTGGTCAAGGTTTTGTTGGGTAAACACACAGCCCATGATTACATCACCAGGAACCAGTTTCTAGTGATGAGTGCTCTAGTTGAGAAGAAAGCAGTTAACTGGGCAAAACTGTTGTTTGATTTGATTAAGAATAAGAACAATAAGAAGGAAGTCTGTTTTGGAAGAGTTTTGGGAATTTTCTTACAGGAGAAAGCTGTTGAATCCATGGTCTCCCAGACCATATTCATCAATGCCTGTAAAAGGCTGACATGTGCCTTATTCGAAAGGTGAGAGAGGACCATCTCTAAGCCATCCAGGGCTTCCTCCTCTTCCATACCTTTTGAGGGCACAAGGGTTTACCAGCCACTCCCCACCCTAGTGTTGAAGAAGTTTCCATTCCTCATCCTCCTTCAATAACACCTCTTCCAACAACAACTCCTCCATCTCCAGAAGTTGTCCTTCCCTCCACCAAAATTCCTTCACCACCTCCTCCTCAACAACCACCAGCCTCACCAATACATCCACCAACACCAGTTCCATCTCCTGAGCACATCACTCCACCTCCATCTCCACTTCCACCTCATCTAAATGACATACATACTGACATATTCATGTCATCCCCCACTTTTAATCTGCTCACCTCCTTACCATCTACACCTACTTCACTTGTACATGACAATTCCACTCCAATACAATCTCCTGTTGCATCACCTTCACAGGATGACATCATATCAGATGTCCCTCCATCTGATGTTACTCCTTTTCCTCATCCATCTGTATCTACATAAACTCCACCAGAGTTTATGGATATGGATTCTCCCTCTCTTTCCTCCATCCTGGAGCATATCACTCCAGTGATCAGGCAACTCATAGCAAAGGCAATTACATCTATTGTTGCCTCCATTTCTTCTCTTGTTGCTCTCCTTGCTGCCTCCTCTGTCCCTTCTTCTTCTTCTAGGGGCCTGGTTCCAGTATCCACTGAAATCAGGCAGGGGGAGATGCTCAATGAAGAAGCAGTTCCAGCTTCAGCAGCAGCAATAGTAGCAGAATGTTTGCAGCTAGATGAGCCTGCAGATGTAGAGACTAATGTATATATGCTTACAGAGGTTGAGACAGTAATAGTTGATATATTATGTCCAAATACAGATATAGACATTCCAGAAGTCTTGACTGTGGGTGATTGCATTGTCAATCCCACAATAGATATTTACAGTTTGTTAGATTCTTTTGACTCAGTTCATTTGAATTATCTTCCAGAACTTTACTCATAGTTATCTAAATCTATTGTACCATATTCCTCCCCAATAATCCCTACAGTTGCTAAGCAACTTAAGGCAAGTTTTGCAAAAACAGAGCCACCAACTGTATCATCCCCTCCTAAGGCTATTTCTCCTCAAAAGGCTATCTCTCCTCCTACCTATATAATGGATGACAGTCCCCTACCAGATCTATATGAAATAATTATGGTTGATATAGAAGAAGAAAGTTTAACTGCTCTTGACAGTGTTGCTAAAATAGTAGTTGCAGAAGTTGCAGAAAATCCAGTACAGCCTCAGGTTAAGAAACAAATATCTAAAGATATTCTGAAGGCCATTGATGTCTTGTATGACAATCCTCAGGGATCTTCTGATGATGAAGATGATGATGATGATTCTGATGAATCTGATAATTCAAAGGCAAAGAAGAAAGTTGTTAAGAAGAGAAAAGTTGTTCCTAAAGCTGCTCCCAAACCAAATACCGCCCATAATACTCCCTATTATGTTCTTCAGAAGATCACAACTTACCCAGGGATGCCCTCATGGATGTGGATTTCCAAGAATGAGCAGAAAGCCAGGAAGAAGAGTAGAATGTACTCTCCTCCTCCTCCTTCTCAAAGGAACTGGAGAGGTCCTCCTCCTCCTCGAGCAGCTGGTGCTTCAGGAAGCATTTCTCAGAGATCTACCTCCTATGCTCAAACTTATCAAAGACATCAAGGTAGATATTCAAAATCTCAAGGAAGCAGTCAGCAGAGATATTCTTCAAGCAGCAGACAGTAACAACAACAACAACAAAAAATATCTAAAACAAGTCCAAAAAGGCCAGATTCTCCTCCAGTTCCATTTGTAGATCCAAGACAAGATAATACTGTAAGAATGGATAGATTTCAAGAATTGGTTGGACTCTCCATGATTAACAAAGCCAAAGATGAAGGCAGAGATCCATCACAGTATTATACCATGTCAACCTACAGGAAAGAAGAACTTAAAAAGTATGAAAAGGCTAATAAGTTTTTCAATGTAGATGCTTATATGAACTTGCATCCAAAGGCTGTGGTACCAAGAGCTACCTCTGCCAATATAATTGGAGCTGCTGACATGACAATATCTAGAAGAGAAGCAGTCAACCCCAACAGAGAAATTAAATTCAGACAGCCCTTTGAGCAAGCTGACAAGGAAAAGCAGAAGAAGAACAAATGATCATTTTATTTAGTTTTTATATTGTCTGAACTTTATTTGTTATAACTGTCACAAAGCTACTATCTATGTACATATCTGCTGAATGTTTCAAATTTTCTACCAGATATATTTTATGTTGCTTTGCTATTATTTCTTTTTATATTATTAGTGACCTCACCCAAATAGGGGGAAATTGTTGGATCCCTAGTTAGATTTGGGCTAGGTTCATTAATTAGGATGAGTTTTGACCCACACTGTATAGCCAGGGTAAAGTCTTTGAGTCCTAGAGTTTAGGATAAGTCATTAGGTTCAACCTTGATGGACAAGCTAGCAGAAGGCCTCAGTGGATTCAAGACTTAGAAGAAATTAAAGTTCAGATTTAAGGTCGACGTTCGTCGAACTCAGCTCGACAATAGTCAGCAGTGCTCTACCCGACAAACTCAGAGTTAATTCTCTGAGTTGAGCTCGACGATATTTGAGCTCGGGTCGACGAAGTCTGGAGTTCATCTCCTACACATTCTTTCCAGTTTACTTTCACTGAACTCAGCTCGACGAAGACTGATTATCAGCTCGACGAACTTGGAGCGCAGATTAGGCAAGTTATCTCCAGAATATAGTTCGCCGAGCTCAGGTCGATAAACAGGTTTTCTCAGGTCGACGAACAGGATTTCTCAGCTCGACGAACATGGATCTCCGGTCGATGAAATCGGTTCAGAGGTCGACGAAATCGGTTCAGAGTTCGACAAATTCTGCCCAAGCCTGACTTAGAGTTTTTCCTCATATTTGTCCATATTCCATATACTATTTTGCAGTAATTTCCTGAAGTAATTAATGATCATATTCTCTGAATATAGCCGTTATTGGCAACATTAATTATGGTCTTCATCAGGCTAATTACTTGCTTAATTAATTGGGACAGTTGGGGAAAATCATTAAAGACAATATTCTCCAGCTGATTTTCATTCTCCAGACAATCAGCAATCAATGCTTTAGATTAAAATTTCAAAGGAGAATTTCGATAGAGAATATAAAAGAGATTTTCTCTTTCAGACGGAACAAGAGACACACAAGTTGTGATATAGAACCAGATAATACAAAAAAACTCTCAGAAATTCTCTGTGCAGAAAACAACTTGATTTCACATTGATCTTACTGAAGACTGAAGAAGAACAACTAACACAAATCAAGAGTCTTCTTCAAATTCAACTCTAGGAGATTTCAAGGACAACATAATTTGAATCAGTCAGAAGTTCCTGGATTACTTGAAGACAAGGCAGAAGACCTACGCCCTGTGCAAGGCTCCAAGTGATTTTGGAAGGAGCCCTTGACAACAACAAATCCACTAGTCTTCTCTATTGATTAGAGAAAGAGAATACACCATCAAATCTCTCTCCCTCCTCTTGTAAAATGGGTTTTTAACTCCCTTTAAAAGTTTATGCTTGGTTTTTTGGCACCTGATCAAAAGCTCAAAGGGTTGTGAGATCTCCCTGGAAATAGATCTTGTGGTGGCAGTCACCTGATCAAAAACCTGCTAGTGGATTCCTACCAGGGTGGTAGAAGAGTGGATGTACCCATGTTGGGGAACCACTATAAATTTCTTGTGTCGTCTGGTTGGCTATTTTCTTTGTGCTGTGATAGATTACTTTGTTGTGTTGTGGTAGATTAGCTTAGATTATCTTTCCTTTCTATTACTACTACTGGTATCACTACTTTACTCTGATAATAATTAAAATAGCCAAAACGTTTTAATTACTCTATTCACCCCCCCCCCCTCTAGAGTAAATCAGATCTAACCCCTTTCTTTCAAAATACAATCACAAAGCATAACAACAAATATCTGGCAGAAAGTAAAAGTCTAGCATATATATATATACATCAAGTACTCTGTGACAAATTAACTAAAACAAATAGTTTAGAGGGAAAATAAGCTAATAAAAAAAACTATTTAGACTTCTTAGACTTGTCTTTCTTTGATGGCTGCCTGAAAATGATTTCCTTGTTGGGATTTGCTGCTTCTCTTTTAGACATAGTCATATCAGCTCCTCCAATGATATTGCCTGAAGTTGCTTTTGGAACAACTGTCTCTGGATGTAAGCTCATATAAGTATCAACATTGAAAAAGTGTTTAGCTTTATCATACCTTTTCAATTCTTCTCTTCTATAAGAAGACATTGTAGTATATTGATAAGCATCTTTGCCTTCTTCTTTAGCTTTATTTGTCTGAGAAAGTCCAACCAGCTCTTGAAATCTAGCCATTTTAGAAATTGAAAGTGTAGGTTAGATCTGATATACTCTAAAGAGGGGTGAATAGAGTATGGTGCTCACTAAAAACTTTTTACAACTTTTGTTGTATTCCTAAGTGAATAGGGAAGCAATTAAAATAAAGCAAGCACAGCAACTATCTAATCACAGAACACTCACAGAGCACAGCCAGAAAACAAAAGAAAAGAGCAACCAGATGACACAAGGATCTATAGTGGTTCCCCAATCAATCTGGGTACATCCACTCTTCTACCACCCTAGGTAGGAATCCACTGCAGGATGAGTTGATAAGGTGTCCTGGGCACCAATGAGCTTTTGATAAGGTGCTCAAAAACCAAACTAGATTTTTTGATCAGGTGTCTAGCCACCACTGAGTTTTGACAAGCTCTCAGAAACCAACACAAACTTTTGAAGGGAGTTTGATAAACTCTTTACAGCAGAGAGAGAGAGAGGGGTAAGATGATCTTCTTTGTCAACAATCAGAGAGAAGATAGTGGATGTTGTCAAAGCTCCCCCTGAGATCTTGAGTTATTCAGGAAGTGAAGCTTTGCAATAGGGTGATAGGCCTTCAGAAGATTGAATCTTTAGCAAAAGATGATTCCAGCAGCAGCTGAAATGTGTGGTGTCTGGAGTCTTGAATGATAAGGCCTTTGAACACTGTAATCAAAAGGGATCTAGAAATTTCAGTATATTGATCTCCTTCAGTAATGTGTGTTCCTGTAAGAATTCTATGACTGTGAATATCTGCAACTTTTTCTCTCTTTCTTGTTGTTGTTCTTGTTGTTGTTGTCATTAACCAGCAGAATGAATAAATCTTTTATTCCTTAGATCTGAATAGAATAATTCTCTGTCCAAGATAGCTGTTAGCCTATCATAAATGACTTCCTTAAATGCATTTTGTCTTCTGGAGGAAAGTCCAATAAACATTCCTTTAAAATCTCCTTGAAACTTGCTCCAGATTAATTGAAACGGCTACAAGATCCTTGAAATAAATGCTGGGAATAATTTCATAACTGTCTGAATTTGAATCTTGAAAAACGTTGATCTCTCCAGAAAAACATCGACCTGAGCTCAACTATCATTGAACTGAGCTCAACGAATGGACTTGGACTGAAGCAGAAATCGTCGATCTGAGCTCAACTATCGTCGAACTGAGCTCAGAGATAGGGAAACAAACTAGAGACATAAACGTCAATCTGAGCTCGAAGATCGTCGAACGGAGTTCGACGACTCGTTGAAGTGAGCTCAGAGATTGTCGAATGGAGTTCAACGATTCGTCGAAGTGAGCTCAGAAATCGTCGAATGGAGTTCGACGATTCGTCGACCTGAGCTCGACGAAATGACTTAGTCTCCTGAACTGACATATCTGGTCTTGAGGGTCTTGAGGGCAGCTTTCAAACCTAAATACTAACCCTTAGACTCAATCTAATTGACCTTTAGATCTATACAAGGAGGTCAAAATAAATTCCCTAAAGGACATAGTGATCCTTGCCCAAATCAGTAATAGGGTGTTCCAACAATCTCCCCCTATTTGGGTTAGGATTACTATTTACATGACATAGGAAAAAATAAAAACATACAATGCAAAAATATAACCAAAAAAATATTGCAGAAACACATATATAATCACATCAGGAATTCAGAAAAGAAAACACTGTCAGCTTACAAAATCATTTTTTTTCCTTGCCCTTTTTGAGAACTATTTCTCTGTTAGGGTTGAGAGCTTCTTTCTTGGATCTCCTGTCATCATTTGCACCTAGAAAAGTTTGATGTTTTGGCCTTGGAACTACAACTTCTGGGTGCAGCTTCATGTAACTTTCTGAGTCAAAGAATTTGCTGGAAGAATATCTCTCAAGCTCTTTCTTTCTCTGTTCTGATAGAGTGGTGAAGCTTGATGTATCTTTTCCTTGTTCTCTAGCCTTTTTAATTTGATCTAATGCAGCCAATTCTTTCATCCTTGCTGTCCAGGGATTAGGATTGTTCTCTGGGTCTTCAAATGGAACAAGAGGTTCATATCTGTTTGGAGAATTATCAGGAGGAGCTATGGAAGAGACAAGATCTTTAAGCTTATAAGGGAAAGGACCAGAAGTAGAATCTGTAGGGCCTTGTCCTTCCCTTTGATAAGGATGTTTCCTGGAATATCCTTTAGAATACACTCTGAGTTCTCTTTGATTACCTCTGAACTGTCCTCTTCTTGGTTGGTAACCTCTAGACTGATTTTCTCTTTGCAGAGATCTTCCTTGAAATTGATATGAACTTTGGCTTCTAGCAGTAGATTGAAAGGCAGAACTTCCACCTGTACCTGCATCAGGTGGAGGAGGAGGAGGATTGAAAAGGGATGAACCTTTGTCATACTTCCTTTTCTTTTTCATGGCATTCAGCTGATTTCTGGAGCACTGCATCCATGGTTCTGTAATCTGGCAATCATGCAATATATAATATGGAATATCATTTGTATCTTTAACCTTCTCTGGGGGAACTCTCTTCATGGTCTTGCTTCTTGCTTTCCTTTTCCTTGCAATTGTTGCAGAGGAATCATCAGAGTCAGTTTTAAACTGATCACTGTCTGAACTTTGTGGATTAGCATACAATGCATCAATCCTTTTGATATGTTCTTTCTGTTGTTGAGACTGAGCAGAAGAAATAACAGCAGTAATAGCAACAGCAGCAACAACAGTAGTAGGAATTGGAACAGAAACAACACTGGCAGAAGGAACTATAACAGCAGGCTCAGAGACAAAAATTTCAGAAACAGTAAGCTCAGATACAGCAGGCTCAAAATCAATTGCCTCTGTCATATGCACATCCTCAGAAACTGAAACTGCAACATCAGAACTAACTAAAACATCAACAGCAGCAGCAGCAATTTCAACATTGTCCACAGCCTGGATAGAAGCTATAAAAGAGGCTAAAATGCTGGGCTCACAGCAAGAAATAGGCACAATGGCCTTAGTAAGGTCTTCAGTATGCTGGTCTGGAAGACAGCTGAAGTATACAGAATCAAATACTGATAGCAGTGACCTGAGGTCTACTGTAATGACTGCAATTGGAGCTTGAACTGGAGTTACTACAGCATGTAATCTCTCAGCTTCATAAGGCATCTCCCCCTGCCTAGATTCAGTGATAACTGGATCAAGGCACCCAGTAGAAGGGATTGCCTGAGGAGGAAGAATAGAGGATAGCCTGGCAGACAACTCCTGAACAGTTTTCAGAAGTGGAGCCAATGAAGTCTCCAGCAGTAGTGATGGCCTTGGAGCTATTAGCTCATATAGTTGTCTGCAATAGCTGGAAGGTCTACTTGCTCAAGAGGGACTTGAGTAGAGGTAGGAATGGATGTGGTAGAGGTGAAAGTTGGAGCAGCAGGAGATGTTGTTGGAGAAACTGTGGATGGTGGAAGTGATGGTTGAGATATTGGAATTGTGGAGATGGAAGATAATGGAGTGGAGATGGATGGTGTGAATGATGGTTGAGCAATGATTTCCTGAAGTAATTGTTGATAGGAAGTGGATGATGATGGTGGCTCAAGAGGGGATGAAGGAGAATCATCCATATAGGAATCATCTAGAAGAGTGAATGAGGGAATATGAGATGATGAATCAATGTCCATGTGTGGGTAGTGATGTAGTGGATGGAAGATTTCTTCAGTTGGAGTTGGAGAAGGGATTGAAGTTAGAGATGGGATGGAAATGGGGGATGAAATTGTGATAGTGGATGTGATTGTTGTTGATGAAATAATAGGTGGAGAAGGAGGAGATGATGAGGCAGGCAAATCTTCTGCAGGGGCAGAAACCTGAGGGGAAGAGACTGAAATAGTTCTTGTGCCTGAAGAAGAGATTGCAGAGGCTCTACTAGGCTTTACAATCTGTCTATACCATTTCCCAAAAAGGGCACAAGTAAGCCTCTTGGAGGCATTGATGTGCATTCCATTGGACACAAGCAGGTCAGGGCATCTATTGTGAAGAAAGAGCCCTAAAATCCTCCCAAAATTAACAAAATTCTTGTTAATTTTCTTCTTGATCAAATCAAAAAACACTTCTCCCCAGTCTAGCTGCTTCTTGTCCACCAAGGCACCCATCAAACAGAGCTGATACCTAAAGATGGTATCATGAGCAGAGTGTTTTGCCAACAACACTTTCCCAACTACATCAGCAAGAAATCTGTACTCAACTGACAGATTCTTCTTAAGCAATTTATTAGAGTTAGCTGCTGAATGGCCCATCCTCTCAAGAATAATTGAAAATTCTTCTCCAGAAAGCTTAATAGAATCTTCACCAGAATTTAATTGAAATACCTCTGTCAAAACAGTAGGTGTTAAAGGTACCTAAGTTCCTGAGATGGTTCTGATCACAGTGTTCTGATCCAGATTGTGGGCAGTATACACCCATTCCTTTATTTCATATGCGGCCAATTTGATCCTTGTAGACATTATGTTAACTAACTGTTGGTCCTTGAAGAGTTCCATAATGTCCTTGAATATTTGATCGCTGTTATCGAAAGAATCCATGTATATATCAAACCCAGTATCAAATTTCATGGCTGCCAAGATTGCGACTGAAACTGCCATTGATTCCTGCAAAAAAAATGAACAAACACAAGAGCAAGTGCAGAAAAGTTTGGAGGGAAAGAGAAATTCTGCAGGGAGTATGAAAGCGCAAAGGCAGAACGATGGCCGAAAAATGAGTTTTATAGTAGGGTTCGACGCTGATAAGGAAAGATCGTTGAACTCCGTTCGACGATCTGGGCTACTAAAGGAAACTGAAAGGTCATCAACATCGTCGATCTCCGTTCGACGATATTGGAGAGCGTCGAGCTCCGTTCGACGATCGCTGACCTGAAGAAAGATAGCTTAGTACTATCTGAGAAGCGTTGAACTCTGGTCGACGATTTCCGAAATCGTCGATCTCCGTTCGACGATCTTGGGGAAAATCGTCGAGCGCAGTTCAGAGACCAAAAACATACTCTATACACTAGAAAAAACATTTTGATTTGCCTAGTCTTGGTCATTTTTAGAGTTTTAAAATCTTGGATCTTATTTTAAACTTCCTCCATCTAACATTCCTAACTGATTCAGGAAGAATGTGTGTTTCTTTTCATCCAATGGTTTGGTGAAAATATCTCCCCTTTGCAAATCAGTTGGGATATATTGAAGTTCAATTTTGTTTTTCTCAACATTATCTCTTAGAAAGTGATGTCTAATTTCTATGTGTTTTGTCCTACTATGGAGGACTAGATTTTGTGCAATGGAAATAACACTGGTATTATCAAAAAATATTTTAGACTTCTCTAAGTTGTAGCCATAGTCTAGGAGTTAGTTTTGAATCCACAAGATTTGTGACCAACAACTATCTGCAGCCATATATTCAGCTTCAGCAGTTGAAGTTGACACAGATGTTTGTTTCTTACAAAACTAGGAGACAAGTCTGTCACCAAGAAACTGACAAGTTCCACTGGTGCTTTTCCTATCTATTCTACATCTAGCATAATCAGCATCTGAAAATCCAGTTAAGTCAAATGCTGAATCTTTTGGATACCAGAGACCTAGATTTGGACAACTTTTCACATACCTAAGAGTCCTTTTTACTAAGGTTAAGTGTGACTCTCTAGGGCTCACTTGGAATCTAGCACATATGCATGTAGCAAACATTATGTCAGGTCTACTAGCTGTAAGGTATAATAAAGAGCCAATCATTGCTCTATATGTTGTCTGATCAACAGATTTCCCATGTTCATCAGCATCTAATACAGCATTAGTAGGCATAGGTGTTTTCATACATGATGCTTCAGACATACCAAATTTCTTAACCAATTCTTTTGCATACTTGATTTGAGAAATAAATATGCCTTCAGCATGTTGTTTGATTTGCAATCCTAGAAAGAATGATAGCTCACCCATGCTACTCATTTCAAATTTAGAATGCATTAGGTTAGAAAACCTTCTGCACAAATTTGAATCAGTAGAACCAAATATAATATCATCTACATAGATTTGTACTAGTAGGGTATGAGACTTATGGGTTCTAATAAAGAGAGTTTGGTCTACTCTACCCCTTATAAAATCATTTTTCAGAAGAAAGCGTGTTAGGGTCTCATACCATGCTCTAGGAGCTTGCTTTAGACCATATAATGTTTTATGCAATTTGAAAACATGATCAGGATGAGTTGAAGATATAAAACCTGGGGGTTGTCTGACATAGACTTCTTCTTTGATATCCCCATTGAGAAAAGCACTCTTTACATCCATCTGGTATACTTTGAATCCTTTGTGTGCTGCATATGCTAAGAATATTCTTATGGCCTCTAACCTTGCAACTGGTGCAAAGGTCTGGTCATAGTCTATCCCTTCTTCTTGAGAGTACTCTTGAGCAACTAGCCTTGCCTTGTTCCTTACAATGACTTCTTGATCATCCAATTTATTTCTGAACACCCATTTTGTTCCAACAATGGAGTTATCCTTTGGCCTTGGCACTAGTTCCCAAACTTTGTTCCTTTCAAATTGATGTAACTCCTCTTGCATTGCAATGATCCAGTGTGGATCTTACTCTGCATCTTGAATGGATTGAGGTTCAATTTGAGAAAGAAAGCAAGTGTGCATCAGGTTTTGGTTAACCTGATTTCTGATTTGCACACCAGCTGAGATGTCTCTAATCACTTGGGAGATTGGATGGTCTCTTGATGTTACTAAATCAACAGGAGATGTTGATTGTTCACCAACCTGTGTTTTTGTTTCCTCCTGTGGTACAACAACTAGCTCTTCAAGAAGATTCTCTTCAAGATGTTGAATGACTTCTTCATCTTCACTGCTTTCATCTTTTTGAATAATTTGTAACCTGTCCAAGTCTTCAGCAAGAGAGTGTACCTGCAAAGGTTCTATGGTAGAAGTATTATTCTCCTTGAAAGACATGTTAAATTCATCAAAAGATATATGAACAGATTCTTCAATTTTGAGAGTAGATTTATTATATACCCTATAAGCTTTACTGATCATGGAGTATCCCAGAAACACTCCTTCATCAGCTTTAGCTTGAAATTTTACTAAGTATTTCTTGTTATTATTATGAATGTAGCAAATACAACCAAAGATTGTGAAATAATCTACTTTAGGTTTCTTCCCTTTGAGTAATTCATAGGGAGTCTTGCCCTTCAGTTTATGTATTAAACTTCTATTCAACACATAGTTGGAGGTGTTCACTGCCTCTGCCCAAAAGGATAGAGGAAGATGAGCATCTGACAACAATGTAGTAGCAGATTCAATAAGGGTTCTATTTTTTCCTTTCAGCTACCCCATTTTGTTGATGAGTTCTAGGAGCTGAGAAAGTGTGTCTGATCCCTTCACTCTGACAGAACTCTTGCATAAGAAGAGAATCAAACTCTGTCCCATGATCACTTCTGATCAGGGCAATGTAAGTATTGAACTCACTCTGTATGCATTTGAGAAACTCTGTCAAACACTTAAAGTTATCCGACTTCTTCCTCAGAAAGAACACCCATGTAAATCTAGAGAAGTCATCTACAACCACTAAAGTATAGGATTTCCCTCCTAAGCTTTGTACTATAATGGGTCCAAAAAGGTCCATGTGTAACAAATACAAAATCCTAGGTGAATTACTCTTATTAAGTGATTTGAAACTATTTTTGGTTTGCTTGCCTAATTGACAAGCCCTGCAAAGTCATTCCTTCTTGTAGGGGCCAGAAGGTAGTCCTCTAACAAGGTTGTCCTTGGATAGCCTAGCAATGGTTCTAAGGTTTATATGCCCTATTCTCTTATGTCATAATTCATTAAGTCTACAAATAGAGTTGAACAAGCATATATCTACCTTAGTTGAAAGAAAATCTACAAGATAAATGTTACCTTTCCTTTTACCTGTCAACACAGTTGTGTTGTCCTCTGATTTGATTTTGCATGAGGATTTGTTGAAAGTCACTTGATAGCCTTCATCACACAGTTGACTGATACTGATTAAGTTGTGCTTCAATCCTTCCACATAGGCTACTTTCTTGAAGATGACTGTGCCAATCTGGACTGCACCATATCCTTTTGTTAGTCCAAAGTTTGAATCACCAAATATTACTTTGGGTCCAAGCTTGGCTTTGAAGGATGTGAAATTCTCCTTATTTCTTGTCATGTACTTTAAGCACCCACTATCCAGATACCATTGCTGGTTTGATGTCGGATAGGTCTTCTCCTGCACATAAAACAATTTATTTATTTTGACCCAGTTTACCTTGGGCCTAGGTTGATAACCTTTAAATTCTGAAATAAAAGACATCTCTGGTTAACTCTTATAGCCTTCAGGATGATATCTCCTAGGAGGTATTTTCCATTCAATATAAGGGTTAAACCTCTGAGATGCAGGACCTCTAGGATTGAAGTTTGATTTACCTTGGAAAGATTTTTCAAAACTCTGAGCTCTGTTCGACGATCTTTGAGCTGAGTTCGACGATCTTGGGTCAGATCGTCGAGCTCTGTTCGAAGATCGACTATGCCAGAGTTCAGGGTTCAGAAATCGTCGACCTGAGTTCGATGATTCAGCCTGAGATCGTTGAGCTCCATTCGGCGATCGTCGAGCTCCGTTCGATGTTTTCTGTTGAACTTTTGTTTTCCTAAGTAAATCAGAATTCTTCCTAGCCACCTCTACAACTCACTTACCTTTATCTGAGATAAATTTGATTGGGGTTGTTAATACTATAGGTTGGCTAAATGAGGCACCCAAGTCCAGTGTACTATTGAATCTTGAGTTCACTGTGCTTGTGATGTCCATTAGTTTGATACTTCTCCCATTAAGGGATTCTTCAAACTTTTTTGCCTCTGATAGCTCACTTTTCAGTGAAGCTATCTGCTCCCTACAACATTCCAACTCCTCAGAGAGTTTGAGGTTTTCTGATTTTAAAGTGCTGTGTTCAGATCGCTGATTTCTGAGATAAATAATTTCCTTCTCAGATTTTAATAAGTCTAAACACAGTGCTTTAAACTCACACTTGAAGTCCTCAGAATTAAAATCAAAAGAATTTATTACCTGGTCCTCTTCAGATTGAGTCTCTGATTTTGACTCTAACTCTTCTGCATCAGAATTTTGTTGTGAGGCATTGATAGCCATCATGCAGAATTCTTTCTCATCAGCATCATCTTCATCATCACTAGAGCTGGATGAAGCTTCAGATTCTTCTTCTGTCTCACTCCAAGTTTCAGCAACAAGCCCCTTCCTTGTATTTTTGTTCTTGCTGGAGGAGGGTTTGTCATTGCTATTTTTCTTGAAGTCCTTTTCTTTTCTCCTTTCTTTCCTGTCATTCTTGTCCTTGTTTTTATTTTATGGACAGTCAGGCACAATGTGGCCTGGTTTCCTGCATCCAAAACAAATAATCTCTTTGTTATTTGATTTGTCATACCTTGGCTTATCATGCCCTCTGTATGATCTTTTCCTGAAATCCTTCTTGGCCATTTTGTAAAACCTTTTGGCCAGTAAGCTTAGCAGCTCCTCATTGCCTGTGACCTTGTCTTCAGGCTGATCTTCAATAGCTTTGAATGTTATTGATTTCTCTTTTCTGACTACTGGTGAAGCAGCCTTCTGCTCTTCTTCTCTATTCTTGATGAGCAGCTCAAAGGACTTGAGCTTGCCCAAGAGAGCTTCAATGGTGATCTCATTTAGACTTCTGGCATCCTTGATTGTCCAGATCCTTGAGTCTCAAGTGCTTGGGAAGCACATTAGGATTTTATCATTGATCTCAGTCAATGAGATCTCTTTGTCCAATGTTTTCAGCTCATTGACTATGAGACTACGTCTATTATATATATCTGCTACTGACTCAGCTTCTCCTTTCTTGAAGTTCTCATACTGAGTTATGAGATGGGATCTTCTATCTTTTCTCTCATCAGCAGATCCTGAGACTATCTCAGATAACTTGTCTCAGATATCCTTTGCTGAGTTGCATTCAACTACTTTTTGAAATATTTCATCAGACATAGTCTGGGCTAAAATATTCATTGCATTAGCATCTGCCACTTTCCATTTCTTGATTTCTGCATCTGTTCCTGAAGGAGATGGAACAGCACTTGTACTTGTATTTTCTGGTGGTCTTGGACACACTGTCAAAACAGAATTAAAAATATCTTCATCAATAGAATTCATGTATAATCTTATCTTTGCCTTCCAAAGTGCAAACTTAGATAGATTGCATACTGGAGGTCTGGTGCTAGCATAATCTTTGTTTTGGGCCATGTTCTGTGAAGAAATAAATCTAACAACAAACTTAAAACAGATCTAACTAGAGGGATCTTTGTGGTTCATGTGTTAGCCTGTGCAACCACTAAGGTGTGGTATTTTAACCAACCTCCCTCTGATACCAATTGAAAGTGTAGGTTAGATCTGATATACTCTAGAGGGGGGGGGGAGTGAATAGAGTATGGTGCTCACTAAAAACTTTTTACAACTTTTGTTGTATTCCTAAGTGAACAGGGAAGCAATTAAAATAAAGCAAGCACAACAACTATCTAATCACAGAACACTCACAGAGCACAGCCAGAAAACAAAAGAAAAGAGCAACCAGATGACACAAGGAGCTATAGTGGTTCCCCAATCAATCTGGGTACATCCACTCTTCTACCACCCTAGGTAGGAATCCACTGCAGGATGAGTTGATCAGTTGTCCTGAGCACCAATGAGCTTTTGATAAGGTGCTCAAAAACCAAACTAGATTTTTTGATCAGGTGTATTGCCACCACTGAGTTTTGACAAGGTCTCAGAAACCAACATAAACTTTTGACAAGGTCTCAAAAACCAACACAAACTTTTGAAGGGAGTTTGATAAACCCTTTACAGCAGAGAGAGAGAGGGGTGAGATGATCTTCTCTGTCAACAATCAGAGAAAAGATAGTGGATGTTGTCAAAGCTCCCCGTGAGATCTTGAGTTGTTCAGGAAGTGAAGCTTTGCAATATGGTGATAGGCCTTCAGAAGATTGGATCTCCAGCAAAAGATGATTCCAGCAGCAGCTGAAATGTGTGGTGTTTGGAGTCCTGAATGATAAGGTCTTTGAACACTGGAATCAAAAGGGATCTAAAAATTTCAGTATATTGATCTCCTTCAGTGATGTGTGTTCCTGTAAGAATTCTATGACTGTGAATATCTGCAACTTTTTCTCTCTTTCTTATTGTTGTTCTTGTTGTTGTTGTCATTAACCAGCAGAATGAATAAATCTTTTATTCCTTAGATCTGAATAGAATAATTCTCTATCCAAGATAGCCGTTAGCCTGTCATAAATGACTTCCTTAAATGCATTTTGTCTTCTAGAGGAAAGTCCAATAAAACATTCCTTTAAAATCTCCTTGAAACTTGCTCCAGATTAATTGAAACGGCTACAAGATCCTTGAAATAAATGCTGGGAATAATTCCATAACTGTCTGAATTTGAATCTTGAAAAACGTCAATCTCTCCAGAAAAACGTCGACCTGAGCTCAACTATCGTTGAACTGAGCTCAGCGACTGGACTTGGACTGAAGCAGAAATCGTCGATCTGAGCTCAACTATCGTCGAACTGAGCTCAGAGATAGGGAAACAAACTAGAGACAGGAACGTCGATCTGAGCTCGAAGATCGTCGAACAGAGTTTGACGACTCGTTGAAGTGAGCTCAGAGATCGTTGAATGGAGTTCGACGATTCATCAAAGTGAGCTCAGAAATCGTCGAATGGAGTTCGACGATTCGTCTACCTGAGCTCGACGAAATGACTTAGTCTCCTGAACTGAAATATCTGGTCTTGAGGGTCTTGAGGGCAGCTTTCAAACCTAAATACTAACCCTTAGACTCAATCTAATTGACCTTTAGATCTATACAAGGAGGTCAAAATAAATTCCCTAAATGACATAGTGATCCTTGCCCAAATCAGTAATAGGGTGTTCCAACAGAAATGTTTTCCTGTTCTGAATCAACAAAAGGAACTGGTGGAGAGAAAGGTCTTTCCTTATATTCGGATTTAGAAGAGTGCTGCCATTCGCTGCTGCTGTGGCTGCTTCTGTAGACACTATTGGCAGATTTGTCATATTTCTGATAAGAAGATTGCCTTAAGTGCTGAGAAGATGTGGTTCTTAAGGTTAGATTGCCTGAAGCACCTTCAGCTAGTGGAGGAGGAGGAGGAGGATCCTTTCTGAATTTCTTAGTGGGAGCAAATCCAAACTTCATCGTATTATTTTGTGCTTTCATCTGATTCTTTGAAATCTTCATCTATTAGGGAGTAGTTGGAGTTAGAGGAATATTACACAAGATATAATATGGAATATCATTCTTGAGATTAGGTGGTAGCCTTGTTGTTGCCTGAGAAATTGCCTTCTTTTTCTAAAACTTTCCCTTCTTAGACTTAGCATCCTCTGAATCATCTGAATCATCTGATTCATATTCACTGGATTCACTTACAGGATTGTCATACAAAGCATCAATCCTCTTCAGTTGATCTGCAGACAAGATCTCTCTGATAGATACATCCTGAACTGGAACTTCCTTAGAAACTTGAACTTCAGATTCTGGCATTGGAAGAACCTCTACCTCTGTAATCATATCTTCCTCAAAAATATGATATGTATTTGGAAGAGGAGATTCTGCCCAACCAAAAGTTAGAACAGAGAAAGCCTTTGGCTCATCCTCTAGTCCTGAAGGGGAAATTGAAGGTTCTGCAAAACTGCATCTAATTTGATCTATAGTCTCTGAGCTGATAAGGGCAATATAACATAGCCTTAGAAAAACTTTGTTCAGAAATAGGAAGAGAATGATAAAGAATATCAAAATCTTTTAACAAATTAGCTAAGTCCACAGAAGGGGCTATGAAAAAGAATGGTGCAGCCGGAGGCTCTACAATCTCAATATCAAACTCTGAAAGATCTATCTCAAGAAAAGCTGACAACTCTGTATCTGTATTTACAAGCTCTATAACTGTTGTATCCATATATACTACTCTTGCTGCTCCTTCACAAACTGTTGTTGCTGCTGCTGGAGAGGGGACCTCATCATAGAACATCTCCCCCTGCCTGGTATCAGGAATTCCTGAGGCCAGGCTCCTGAACGAGGAGGGACCAGTAGAGGTAGAAAGTTGAGAAGAGAGAGCATTGATGGAAGAAATTATATGTGTAATGATAGCCTTTATAAGAGATTTAATGGTGGGAGTTAGTAGAGAAATTGAAAGATATAGTACCTAAACACCTAGAGTGGGGGTGAATAGGTGACCAAATTCTTTTTAACTTTTTTATGGCAGCAATCAGTTTCTAACACAGATTTATCTCTACTTTTGCACAGCAATCATACACCATACACAGCAAATCACAATCACAGCAGACACAGAGTTTTATAGTGGTTCCCCAAGCTTTGGGTACATCCACTTTCCCCCTTCGCCTATCTAGCAGTGTACTAGATTCGGCCAAACTTCTGCACTATCTCAGAACCCAACACAGGCTCCTACACCTCAGGCCCAAGGCCCTACAACTCAGCTTTTCCACAAAGCCTACACTCAGCCACAAAGGCCTACACTCAGCCACCAAGGCCTACACTCAGCCACAAAAAGGCCTACACTCAGAGATTCCAATCTCCTACACTCAGGCTCCCAAAGCCCTACACTCAGCATTTATAATTACAGGCTTACAAAACTCAGATCCAAAGGATCCTACAAGATAAAATGAATACAAAAATTGTGACTCAACAACTCAGAGAAAAAAGAGAGAAGAGTTGTGAGTTTCTTGATGAGTTCTTGGTAGAACTCAGCTGGACTCAATCTGACTTAGCTTTCTTCAAAGCTTCTTGAAAGTAGAACTTAATAAGATTGACTCATTCTGCAGTTGATCCATGATCTCTGCTACTTAAGGTTCTGAGTAGATCTGAACCCTTCTTCTCAGTCTGGTTCCAACAACTGATTTCTTGGATGGAGCTCTCTCTCTCCAACTTCTTAGATCTGTACTTGATGGCACGATCTTCTTTTTTTTAAAACACTTGATCAATGATCTGAACTTTGACAACTTCAACAACAATTTCTGTACACTGTATAAGCCTATTTATAGGCCTTCTTCATGGTAACCGGCTGGTTCGGTCCATAACTGAATTCTGACAACTCTGACAGGTGTTGTAGACCGGCTGGAATGGCAGCTGTCAAGTCATTCAGTCAGTTCTTGAAAATTCTCTAACTGTCTAGAAGTGTCGAGACTATCTGTCTTTAAGTGTCGACACTTATAGACCAAGTGTCGACACATGTTGTCTAAGTGTCGACACTAGTCTACAAGGTGTCGACATAACTCCTTGTGTTGTAGATTCTGTATCTCGACACTACTTCTTCTGCATGTGTCGACACTGATAATGTGTGTCGACACAAGTACTTGTACTTCAGTATTTTGCTGAATTCTTCTAAGTGTCGACACATCTCCTTTGTGTCGACACATCTTCATGTGTTGAATCTGTTAAGTGTCGACACAGCTTCTTGGTGTCGACACATGTCTTCAGTGTTGATACTTGTTGAGTGTCGACACAGCTCCTTGTGTCGACAAATTCTTCTTCTGTCGAGACTCTGGCTGAGTGTCGACACATTCCATTAGTGTCGACACTTGTATTTAGAATAATTTGTTGAACTTGCTGATCTTTGCTAAGTGTCGACACAGCTCCTTGTGTCGACACTTTCTTTAAGTGCTGAGTCTTCAGCTGAGTGTCGACACATTGTTCTGGGTGTCGACACTTACGTCCAGTGTTGACTCTTCTGCTGAGTGTCGACACATTATTCTGGGTGTCGACACTTATACTTAGTCTCTGCTAACTTTTGCTGAGTGTCGACACTTACTGATGTAGACACAGCTTCACTGGGTGTCGACACAACTGTTAAATGTCGACACAGCTTTACTGGCTTTTCTTCGTTGAGTGTCGACACAGCTCCTTGTCTGTCTGGTGTCGACTCAGCATCCCTGGTGTCGACACAATGACTCCAAGTGTCGACACTGCTTGCCTGGGTGTCGACACAAGTCTTCTTAAGTGTCGACACTTTCCCTCTGGGTGTCGACACATGGACTTAGAAACTTTTTGCTTCATTCCTGCAAATACTTAACCTGCACAAGTAACTCAAAACACATCAAATACACTTTGATGTATATCATTGAGTTGGGTGAGGCTTCTTCAAATCAGGTACATTTAAACTAATGTACCCAACAATCTCCCCCTATTTGGAGAAGTCATAACCCTTAGTCAATGATATACATCATTCATAATTAAATTATAAAATGATGTAAAGCAGGATTATATATATAGCAGGGTAAACATAAACATGTATCAATCACACATGTATTCATAGACATCATCACAGAACAAATATGAAATAGACATAGACATCATCACAGAACAAATATGAAATAGATTTAACATATAACACATTGTTCTAATATCTGTCATATTCATTTTACAGAATGTTTTACATCAAAAAGATTTCAAAGTAATCTTTAAGAAAATTCTAATTCTATTTCTGTTCTGGCTCCTTAATCACTATTCCTTTTCCAGCTTGAACTTTGGCTTGAACAGGAGCATCAGCAACTTCAGCATCAGCATGCTTCTTGCCTTTCAAGTCTTTCTTCTTAAGCTCTTCTGCTTTAATCTTCTGTCTCTCAAAATAATGATAAGGCTTTGGAAAGTACTTGCTAGGCTCCAGAGCAGTAGGAGGTAGCTTTCCCATCTTGGCCTTCCTTCTGTATTGAACTATGGCCTCCTGCCTTGATTCATGTTTCCTTCATTCAGTTTCAGAAAACCACTTATTCCTGTCATGCACATTATCTTTGGCAGCTTTCCAGGCAGTCAATATAATATTCCTTGAGGTAGGGCTCCACTGCTCAAAATCTGGTCTTTGTTCAGCTTGTTCCCTAAATCTCTTCTTAGACAATCTTGTCTCTTCTTCTTTCTGAAGTGCCTCTTGCATAGCTTCAGAAATAGGCTGAACAACTTTCTCAATAATTACATTGTCCTTACCCCCAGGTGGGCTATACATGGACTGTATGTCAGCATGAATCATGTCAAAATCTGGAGGAGGATAGATCATTTGAGCTACTTCTGGTTGCTCACCTCCAAGATAGGCAGGATGAATTCCAGATTCTGCCACATTGTCATCATCACAAAGAGGAGGGTATCCAAGAGTTGCTCTGATAGAATTTGATATCCACTTGGCATGATCAGAGCTGGCTTTGACTAAAACCCTCTCCCCCTTTATGACTTCTCTTTCTATGTGATCTCTCACATCATCTTTTTGAAATCTCACTTGATTATCCAAATAATTGACTCCATCTTTAAAGAAAGGTTTTAACCTTTGGAGTTTGTCAGTTATGATCTTTTGAGATTCTTGAATGACAGTCTTAACAGCAGTGATTTCTTCCTGGAATACTTTGTCAAATTCAGCTTTAACAGTAGCAGTAGAGGTAGAAGGTCCACCAGCTAAGTTCTTCATTTCTGTGACAATAGCATTGTGAGATGCTGTAAAATTGTCATTCATTCTGATTTGGTTTTCAAGTACATATCCTTGCTTCACAGCTATGTCATCCACTTGTGCTTTTATCTTCTCCTGATGAGTTACAAGATAGACTACTGCATTCCCACCCTTGTGGAAGCAGTCAGTCATTTCCTTCTTGTTAAGATTCATTTCAAATCTTATTGACTTGATATCTTGGCCAGATCAAACTGCAATGATTTCTGCCCTTCATCCACATACTTTTCAATTGCTTTCCTGTGTTCATCCAGTTTAATCTGCATAGCAACCATCAGTGCACTATAATCAATTGATGGTGCTTGCTGAACTATAGGCTGTGGTGCTATAGTTTGGAGAGCCTTCTTGTAACTTTGACTCCTTCTCTTGAATACATAAAGTTTCTGTTTCTTTGCCCTTGCAGCCTCCTCATCTTCAGATGCTGAGGAGCTAGCAATTTCAACTCTCTCCTTTGGGCTTGGGGGCCTCTCAGTCTGCACATCTGGTGCCTTCTCAGTCTCTTTCCTGGCAAGATCTTCATGAAGTTGCACTTGCTCCCCCTCAATTGGAGCATTCTCTTTTTCAGCAGCAGTGTCCTTGTCAAAGTCTTGTTGATCCAGATTTAGAAATAAGTCTTCCATAGTAAACTCTTGTGGTGAATGAGCTGGAGAAATTCTTGGCTCTTCAACCACTGGATCAGTAACTACAATATCAACAGATGTGTCTTCCATGACAGCATCTGGGACTTGGCTATCCAGCTGAATTTGCTGATGAACATCAGACAAATCAGTATCCTCTATAGGAAAATCTAAAGTATTTAGTTCAGTGATTACCTCTAGGATGATGTTTGTAGCTTGCTCACTCTCTAGTGTAGTTGGTTCTTCTACAACTAGATGCTCCCCCTGGATGTGATCCTTCTGTATGGGGCTAGCTTGAGGTAGCTCCCCTTGGATTTCAGCATTTACTTGTTGTGTTGGAGACTTCACAGTAGGCTCTTCTTCATGCTCATCAGGTGTGAAAACAACTTGTTCTTCACTGTCAGAGCTGCTAGTTGGAACCTGAGGCATTGGAGCAGCTTTCCTCTTCTTATTTGGAGGTGAAACTTTCTCAGGAACTATCTTCTCTGGGGTTGGCATCTCTTTAGACAACACCCTGTCCCATCTGGAGAAAATTCTCAGATCCATTTTCCTCATATGATTTATTTTGCTTCCAGCAGCTTGTTGCATAACCTCTGGTATGGTACCAGCTAGGTATAGACTTATGATCCTGCCTAGATTGGGCTTCTTCAAGCTTTCCCTTATCTTTTCAAAAACTATAACAGACCAATTAGTTTTCAGATTGAATATAATCCTGGTCATTATACTGAACATAGAGGCAGATACCCTATCATGTCCTCCTGGCTTACTGAGAATTACTTTGCCAACTATCTCAGATAGAAATTTCCCTTGGCTATTCATGCCCTTTCTATTAAAAACAGAGCCAATCTTCATCTTAGAATCTAGTCCACACCAGGTTAGAGCTTCCCTGATCTTTGAAGCAGTAACCTCATCCTCTTCCTTAGATCTTGGCAACTGAAGTACCTTTCTCAGACTCTTTGGTGTAATCTTAACCTTTGCTCCATGAACTCTGGATTTGATCTTGTATCCAGATTCGTCCACTTCAGATCCATTGAGGAATTCCAGTACCTTTTTCTTCCATATTTTAGTAGGTTCTGAAACAAGATATTCTAACCCTGAACCTGCTACTAGGGTTATCACGTTCTTGATTTCTTGATCGGCATCCTCAAAAGCATTCCACACCAGTTCGTATCTTTCGTTGACGTTCTCCTCAAGCTTTGGCGCCATTAGGGTATGAAGAATTTGTCTTGAAAGAAGAGAGGTGTCGACACAGATGTTTGGTCTCGAAACTTTAAAAGCGTGTCGACAAACTAAGGCAAAATTCTATTTATACCTTTCTAGGTTTGAAGATGAACAGGCGGGACAACTAACTTAGCTTGTGTCGACACTGGCATTAAGTGTCGACACTGACTTAGAATGTCTCGACACATATGTGTCGACACAAGTTTAGTCAACAGATTATATGTGTCGACACTTGTTTATGTGTCGACACCACTCAACTCGACATGTAGTCGAGACTTTACTTAGAGAATTCTGAGTAAAACTTAAGTGTCGACACCATCTTAGATGTGTCGACACCTACTAGTCATGTGTCGACACTAATATTCTGAAGTGTCGACACCAACTTCCTAGATGTGTCGACACCTTTTTCCTGAAGTGTCCACACCTACTTTCTGTGTCGACACAGAAATCTCTATGTGTCGACACCTTTTTACTTAGCCATTTCCAATTCTGTAAACTTACTCTAAGTTTATCATTCCTAGTTCAATTTTAAATCTATTGAACTTAGCTTCTTCTAGGGGCTTAGTATACATATCAGCTAATTGATTATCAGTTTTAACATATTCCAATAAAATATCTTCTCTTTCTACATGCTCCCTAAGAAAATGATATTTAATTTCAATATGTTTTGTTCTACTATGGGATACAGGATTATTGGCTATTGAAATAGCACTAGTATAATCACAAAAGAGTGGAGTTCTACTTACCTGAATTCCATAGTCCTCAAGCTGATGCTGTATCCATAGAAGTTGAGCACAGCAACTTCCAGCAGCCACATACTCTGATTCTGCAGTGGAGATAGCCACACTTGTTTGCTTTTTACTACTCCATGAAATCAGTCTTCCACCTAGGAATTGACAGGTTCCAGTAGTGCTTTTTCTATCTTCTTTGTATCCTGCAAAGTCTGCATCTGAATAACCTGTTAGATCAAAATCTCCATTCCTAGGGTACTAGAGGCCTAGATAGGGAGTGCCCTTTAGATATCTCAATATTCTTTTGACTGCTGTCAAATGAGACTCTTTAGGGCAGGCTTGATACCTTGCACAGACACATGTAGCATACATGATATCTGGTCTACTTGCAGTCAAGTATAATAGGGAGCCAACTATCCCTCTATACAAGGTTTCATCTACAGGCTTCCCTGCATCATCCTTGCTAAGAGACATACTTGACCCCATAGGAGTCTTCATGGTACTAGATGAATCCATACCATACTTCCTTATGAGTTCTAGGGTGAACTTAGACTGGCAAATGGATAAACCATTCTCAGTCTGTCTTACTTGGAGACCCAAGAAGAACTTTAGCTCTCCTATACTACTCATCTCAAATTGACTTTGCATCAGTTTTGCAAACTTTTTGCAAAGACTACTTTCAGTAGACCCAAATATAATGTCATCTACATATATTTGGACAAGTATAACTTTGCCTCTAGATTCCCTAAGGAATAGAGTCTTATCTATTTTCCCCCTTGAGAACTTGTTCTCAATGAAGAAACTAGATAGGGTTTCATACCAAGACCTAGGGGCTTGCTTTAACCCATATAATACTTTCCTAAGTCTATAGACATGATTAGGTAAAGTTGAATCAACAAAACCTGAGGGCTGTTCCACATAGACTTCCTCTTTAAGATTACCATTTAGAAATGCTGACTTGACATCCATTTGGTAAACTTTGAATCCTTGAAAGGTTGCATAGGCCAGGAACATCCTTATGGCTTCCAGTCTGGCTACTGGAGCAAAGGTTTGATCAAAGTCAATACCTTCTTCCTGCCTATATCCCTTAGCAACCAATCTTGCTTTGTTCTTAATGATGACACCTTGTTCATCCAACTTATTCCTGTAGATCCACTTGGTTCCTATTATATTATGGTCTTTAGGTTTAGGGACAAGTTCCCAGACTTGCACCTCTTGAACTGATTTAGCTCTTCTTGCATTGCTTCAGTCCATTGTGGATCTAGAATGGCTTCTTCAAACTTCTTAGGTTCAACTTGGGATAGAAAGCTGGAGTAGATTGCTGTATTCAGGTTTCTGCTCCTTGTTTGTACCCCTTGTCTTGGATCTCCAATAATCTGCTCTACTGGATGATCTCTAAGATGCCTATTGGCTGGAGGCATCCTGACTTCTAGTTGAACCTCTTCAGTTCCTTCATCTTGCTGTACTCCTTGTACTTCTTCTGCACTAGGTACATGTAGTACTCCCCCTGGACAACAGCCACTGTCTTCTACTTGCTGTCTTGCAGTAGATTCTTCTTCTAGAGTGAGCTTGTCCATCTTCTTTGTTAAACCTGTGGGGCTGCATACACTACTAGACAACTCATTGTTAATAAGCCTAGTTTCATCAAATACTACATGTACGGTCTCTTCTACAACTTGAGTAGACAAGTTGTAGACTCTATAAGCCTTACTATTGTTGATGTACCCAACAAAAATTCTCTCTTGGGACTTGGCAGCAAACTTAGTCAAGTAAGACTTTCCATTGTTAAGTATGAAGCACTTACAACCAAAGATCCTGAAGTAGAATAGGTTTGGTTTCCTGCCTTTCACAACCTCATAGGGGGTCTTGTTGAGGCCTTTAGTAATGGTAGCCCTATTAATAACATAGCATGCAGTATTAATTACTTCAGCCCAGAAATATTCTGGTAGTGATGTATCACTTAATAGGGTTCTACCTGCCTCAATCAAGGTTCTATTCTTCCTCTCAGCAATGCCATTTTGCTGTGGTGTTCTAGGTGAAGAAAACTCTTGAAATATCCCAAAGTCTTCACATAGTTTTGCCATACTCTCAGACTGAAATTCAGTACCATGGTCACTTCTAATCTTGACCACTGTACTGTCTAGTTCATTCTGAATTTGCTTGACAAAGCTATAGAAGACATTAGGTGTTTCAGATTTCTGTCTTAAGAAGAACACCCAGGAAAACCTTGAGTAGTCATTTACAACTACAAAGGTATAGACCTTCCTACCTAGGCTGTGAACTGGCATTGGACCAAAGAGATCCATATGCAAGAGGTATAAACACCTCACAACATCTTTGTTTTCTATGCTTATAAAGGTGGATTTAGTCTGCTTGCCCTTTTGACAAGCTGAGTAAATACCATCTTTAACACACTTAACTTGAGGACCATTCCTCACTAACTCTTTGCTATAGAGTTTGTCAATTGTCTTGTAGTTTAGATGGGCTAGCCTCTTGTGCCATTTGACACAATGAGAGACTTTCTCATCTGCTACAAGACATACTTGAGAACCATTGGTCTCACACATAATGTCTAGGCAGTAGACATTCCTCTTCCTATAACCTGTCAAAATGATCTCTTGATCACTTGACCTCTTGATATGACAACCATTTTTAACAAATGAGATGTCATACCCTACATCACTTAATTGACTTATACTTATTAGGTTGTATTTCAACCCTTTAACATAAGCCACTTGAGTAATGGTAACTAAGTTACTATAAATGTTACCAAACCTTTTGATGATTCCTTTTTCAGAACCACCAAAGGTGACTTTTGGACCATCTTTGATTGGAATGTAGTCCCTTAGTAGTCCCCTAGTTCCAGTCATATGTCTGGAACATCCACTGTCCAAGTACCATATTGGGGCATGGTAACTTGGACTCTCCTGCAAAACAGATTAGTAAACCTTAGAACCCAAAGAATTCTTGGGTCCTTGGTACTTGTTAGTTTGCATCCTGACAAGGCTACCTACTGGTTTTCCAATAGGCAGTTTGTTACTCACTTTGGCACTAGCATTGTGCCAACAGTCCATTGCAAAGTGGCCAACCTTGCCACAGCACCAACATTCAAACTTATTGTACCTTTGCTTAGGTACTGTCTTTGCTGTCTTATCTACAGCTGACTTGTTGAGTGTTGGGGCTTTGCCCTTGGACTTGGACTGGACAGTCCTTGCAGGTTTAATAAAACCCAGTCCAGCCTTGCCTTTGTGATGAACAAATTCATCAATTAAAGGTAGGACTGACTTAGGTTTAGAAAACATGGCAACTAAGTCCTTATCCTTCTGAAGATTAATCTCCAGACTCTTGATTTGATCATTCTTAAATGATATAGTTCCCATTTGAATCACAGTTATGTGCTTCAATCTGGCTATCTCATTTAGTTTTTGATCAAATGACTTCTCAAACTCAGTTGCAGCAGCTTTAAGATTAGCAATTTCCTTTGCCTGACTTTTGGCTAGGGACTTGCTCTTCTTGTAAGCTTGCAAAAGAACTTTATATTCATCTATTAACTGATGAATATCTTCTTCAGACTCAGAAGCACTCTCATCATTTGATGAAGATGAATCTGATTCTGTACTGGCACAAGAAATTGAACTGGAAGAACAATGTTGTACCTTACTAGGTCCTGGCTGCTCCAGAATTTTGTCACTTTCTGTCAATGTCATTAGCCCTTGGAATTGACTGTCTTCTTGTTCATATATAGACTCCATAATCTGCATGAACTCTTCTTCTTCTTATTCAGCAAACAGCCCTATATATGCCTCAGCATCTGACTCAGTTTCTGAAGAAGAGATATCTGACAGGGTCTTCTCCTTTTTGGCAACAAAAGATTTCTCCTTCTTGCCCTTGTATTGAGTCCTTTTCTTGTCACTAGACTCCTTTCTCTTCTCAGGACAATCAGCTATCACATGACCTTGTCTATTACAGCAATAACACTTAATTTTTGACAGTGTAGCTTTGCTAGACTTTGACTTTTTCTTGTCTTTCTTTGAAGACTTCTTTTTCTGATAAGAGTCTTCCTTTCCCTGTGAAGTAGATGGCCTTGACCTCCACTGTTTCTTCTTTAAGAATTTCTGAAAATGTCTTGTGAAGGCAGCAAAGTCCTCATCACTTTCACTGCTTTCAGATTTTGTGCTGACTGACTCATCTGACTCAGAATCAGCTGCTTTTGGAGGTGGAGTTGGTGACTTACTCCTGTACTTTCTGGGGGCTTCTGATTTAAAGGCCACTGTTCTTTCCTTGTGTTTATTTCTTGTGGATTTCTCCTCTTCTTTCCTCACTGTCAACTGCATTTCATAATACAATAGTTTGCCAAACAGTGTAGGTGGAGGAATTTCTGCCAACTTAGCCATTTCTCTAATGGCACAGATCTTGGTGTCCCAATCTTTAGTTAGGGACCTTAGGAACTTATCATTGAGTTCATAATTACTGAACTCTCTGCCATAGGACATGAGTTCATTCACTATCCTGTAGAACTTCTTGTAGCACTCAGTTATGCTATCACCTTTTTCCTTGTCTAAAACTTTCATACTCTTGATTTAGCAAGGATTTTCTGTCTTGCTTTACTTCTTCAGAACCCTCCATATACACAATAAGAGTTTCCCACATCTCTTTGGCTGTCTTACAGTGTATTAGATTCTGAAAAGTTGCATCATCTATGGCACTCACTATGATGTTCTGAGCCCTTTTGTCCATGGTAGCCAGAACAATCTCATCCTTTGTCATTTCAGAGAAATCCTTTGGTGTTTTCTGATTGGCATCCAAAACTGATATCTTCATGGGCACATATGACCCTTCTTTTACTGTGATGTAAATCCTAGGGTTTGAGGCTTCCATAAACAGCCTCACCCTTTCCTTCCATATCCCAAAGATCTCTTTCCTGCATATGGGTAACTTCATGGATCCCAATTCCTTGTGATTTTCAGTAGAACCCATGATTCTTGATTTTTCTTGAATCTGTAATTTTGACTTAGACTGAATCTTCCAACAGAATCTCCTCAGACTGTTAGTCCTTTTAGAGGAACCTCCCTCTGATACCACTTGAAAGATATAGTACCTAAACACCTAGAGGGGGGGGGGGGTGAATAGGTGACCAAATTCTTTTTAACTTTTTATGGCAGCAATCAGTTTCTAACACAGATTTATCTCTACTTTTGCACAGCAATCATACAGCATACACAACAAATCACAATCACAGCAGACACAGAGTTTTATAGTGGTTCCCCAAGCTTTGGGTACATCCACTTTCCCCCTTCGCCTATCTAGCAGTGTACTAGATTCGGCCAAACTTCTGCACTATCTCAGAACCCAACACAGGCTCCTACACCTCAGGCCCAAGGCCCTACAACTCAGCTTTTCCACAAAGCCTACACTCAGCCACAAAGGCCTACACTCAGCCACCAAGGCCTACACTCAGCTACAAAAAGGCCTACACTCAGAGATTCCAATCTCCTACACTCAGGCTCCCAAAGCCCTACACTCAGCATTTATAATTACAGGCTTACAAAACTCAGATCCAAAGGATCCTACAAGATAAAATGAATACAAAAATTGTGACTCAACAACTCAGAGAAAAGAGAGAGAAGAGTTGTGAGTTTCTTGATGAGTTCTTGGAAGAACTCAGCTGGACTCAATCTGACTTAGCTTTCTTCAAAGCTTCTTGAAAGTAGAACTTAATAAGATTGACTCCTTCTGTAGTTGATCCTTGATCTCTGCTACTTAAGGTTCAGAGTAGATCTGAACCCTTCTTCTCAGTCTGGTTCCAACAACTGATTTCTTGGATGGAGCTCTCTCTCTCCAACTTCTTAGATCTGTACTTGATGGCACGATCTTCTTTTTTTAAACACTTGATCAATGATCTGAACTTTGACAACTTCAACAACAGTTTCTGTATACTGTATAAGCCTATTTATAGGCCTTCTTCATGGTAACCGGCTGGTCCGGTCCATAACTGAATTCTGACAACTCTGATAGGTGCTGTAGACCGGCTGGAATGGCAGCTGTCAAGTCATTCAGTCAGTTCTTGAAAATTCTCTAACTGTCTAGAAGTGTCGAGACTATCTGTCTTTAAGTGTCGACACTTATAGACCAAGTGTCGACACATGTTGTCTAAGTGTCGACACTAGTCTACAAGGTGTCGACACAACTCCTTGTGTTGTAGATTCTGTATCTCGACACTACTTCTTCTGCATGTATCGACACTGATAATGTGTGTCGACACAAGTCCTTGTACTTCAGTATTTTGCTGAATTCTTCTAAGTGTCGACACATCTCCTTTGTGTCGACACATCTTCATGTGTTGAATCTGTTAAGTGTCGACACAGCTTCTTGGTGTCGACACATGTCTTCAGTGTTGATACTTGTTGAGTGTCGACATAGCTCCTTGTGTCGACACATTCTTCTTCTGTCGAGACTCTGGCTGAGTGTCGACACATTCCATTAGTGTCGACACTTGTACTTAGAATAATTTGTTGAACTTGCTGATCTTTGCTAAGTGTCGACACAGCTCCTTGTGTCGACACTTTCTTCAAGTGCTGAGTCTTCAGCTGAGTGTCGACACATTGTTCTGGGTGTCGACACTTACGTCCAGTGTTGACTCTTCTGCTGAGTGTCGACACATTGTTCTGGGTGTCGACACTTATACTTAGTCTCTGCTAACTTTTGATGAGTGTCGACACAGCTCCAAGTGTCGACACTTACTGATGTAGACACAGCTTTACTGGGTGTCGACACAACTGTTAAGTGTCGACATAGCTTTACTGGCTTTTCTTCATTGAGTGTCGACACAGCTCCTTGTGTCGACACTTTCTGTCTGGTGTCGACTCAGCATCCCTGGTGTCGACACAATGACTCCAAGTGTCGACACTGCTTGCCTGGGTGTCGACACAAGTCTTCTTAAGTGTCGACACTTTCCCTCTGGGTGTCGACACATGGACTTAGAAACTTTTTGCTTCATTCCTGCAAATACTTAACCTGAACAAGTAACTCAAAACACATCAAATACATTTTGATGTATATCATTGAGTTGGGTGAGACTTCTTCAAATCAGGTACATTTAAACCAATGTACCCAACAGAAATGAAGGTAGATGTGGGATCAGATGATGATGATGGAAAATATGTGGTTGTGTTACCACAAGAAGTGCATATGTTGAAGGTGGTAGATGGAGTTGGAGGTATAAATGGTGGAAAGAAAGGTGTGGTGATGACTGGAGGGATGTCAATTGGAATGTCATCATGATGTGGAGATGGTGGTGGAGTGTGGGTTGGAGATGGAGATGGTGTATGTGTTGGGATAAGAGTGAAAGAAGGTGGTATCTGGGTGGAAATAGATGTTATGGATGGAATTTCAGGAGGAGGAGGGACTGGAGCCTCTACAATAGGTTGGGGAGTGACTATTTCAGTCCTTGTGTCCTCAGAGGTCCCGGAGGAAGAGGAGGCCCTGGAAGGCTTAACAATGGTCCTCTCCCATTTGCCAAAGAGGGCTGTTGTTAACTTCTTTGAAGCATTAATAAAAATAGTCTAGGAGACCAGCAGCTGATGGCACTTTTCCTGGAGGAAATCCCTAGTACCCATCCAAAACTAACTTCTCTTTTAATATTCTTCTTCTTTATCAAATCAAATAAAAACATACTCCAGTTGACTGATTTTCTATTCACCAACGCACTCATCACAAGAAACTGATGCCTTGTGATATAATCATGTGTAGTGTGTTTGCCCAGCAAGACTTTACCAACAATATCAGCAAGGAACTTATATTCAACAGATAAGTCCTTCAATAACTTGCTCGGGTTTCCAGCGGAGTGACCCATCGCAGTCAGCATATTGGAAAATTCATCACTGTTCATCTCTATAACATCTTCTCCATTAATAAAACTAAAAATTTCAAACAAAATTGCAGGAGTGAGAGTGACATGTTGTCCTGCAATGGTGCAGATGAGGGTTTGGGCATCAGGAGACGAGGAAAAATAAACCAATTCCTTGATCTCGAGCACTGGAAGTTTGATTCGTGTTGTCATGAACTTCTGTAAATGCGGCTCCTCAAATAATTTCAATATATCCTAGAAGACTTGATCAGTGTGACTAAATGATTCCAAATCGATGTCAAAGCCTGCATCAAATTTCATTGCAGAGAGAATGGTCGCCGAAATCGCCAAGGAGGTTTTCCTGCAAAGAAAGAAACAACGATCAAGTGCAAAGAGAACTGAAGCGCGTGATAGATTTCGTCAAAAAAACCTAGTAATAAGATTTTTAGAAGATGAAAAGACGATCTCAGTCCAACAAAAAAAAAATCTTTGATCTGAGTTTGACAAAATATTTTATTAATAAATGAGTTCGTCGATCACAGTCTGAAAGACGAGAATAAATCGTTATTGCCGTTCGACGAGGTACTCATTGAAGCAGGGATCGTCGATCTCCGTCCGACGAAATCTGTTTCACTAAGAAGTGTTCGTCGATCGTCATTCGACGAACTCTTCACGAAGAGTTCACAGATCGTCAATCTCCGTTCGACAAACTATGCCAAATCGTCGACCATAGACAAAAATTAAGTTGAATCTTCCCCATTTATCATACTGGCTGATTTAAGAAAAATAAATGTTTCTTCTCATTCAATGGCTTGGTGAAGATGTCTGCTCTTTGTAAATTAGTAGAGATAAAAACAAGATTAATTTTCTTTTTGTCTACATAATCTCTAATGAAATGATGTCTAATTTCTATATGCTTGGTCCTACTATGATGCACTGTATTTTGTGCAATAGATATTGCACTTGTACTATCACAAAATATAGTTGAATTATTTAAGTTGAGAACATAATTCAGCAATTGATTTTGTATCCACAAAATCTGTGAACAGCAGCTGCCTGCAACTATGTATTCAGCTTCAGCAGTTGATGTGGACACAATAGTTTGCTTCTTACAAAACCAGGACATAAGCCTATCACCAAGAAATTGGCAAGTTCCTGATGTGTTATTCTTGTCCATCCTACATCTAGCATAGTCAGCAACAAAAAATCCAGTTAAATCAAATTCTGACTCTGATGGATATAGGAGTCCTAGATTTGGACAACCCTTTATATATCTCAAAATCCATTTTAATAAAATATAGTGAGATTCTTTAGGGTTCACTTGGAACCTAGCACAAATACATATGACAAACATTATGTCAGACCTACTTGCTTTGAGATATAATAGAGACCCAACAATAGCCCTATAAGTTTTCTAATCAACAAGCTTGTCATGTTCATCAGAATCAATCACAACATTAGCAATCATAGGTGTTTTCATTGATGAGGCATCATACATCCCAAACCTTTTAATAAGCTCCTTAGCACACTTGGATTGGTAGATGAAGATACCATCAGGTGATTGCTTCACTTGGAGACCAATGAAGTATGAAAGTTCACCTATGCTACTCATCTCAAACTTTGAATGCATTAGATCAGAAAATCTTTTGCATAGTTTGGGATCAGTAGAGCCAAAAATAATATCATCTACATATATTTGAGCTAACAAAATTTTATTTTTATGATGCCTAATAAAAAAAGTCATATCTACTATTCCCCTAGAAAACTTATGCTATAAAAGAAAGCTACCTAAGGTCTCATACCAAGCTCTTGGAGTTTACTTTAAACCATAGAGAGCTTTATGCAATCTAAAGACATAAGAAGGATGAGTTGTAGACATAAAACATGGTGGTTGCTCCATATACACTTCCTTTTTTTAATTCTCCATTTAGGAAAGCACTTTTTACATCCATCTGGTATACTTTCAATCTTTTATAGGCTGCAAAGGCTAAGAAAATCCTTATAGCCTCAATCCTTACCACTAGAGCAAAGGTCTGATCATAGTCTATTCCTTCCTCCTGTGAATAGCCTTGAGCTACTAGCCTTGCTTTATTCCTTATAATATTTCCTTTAGCATCCAGTTTGTTTCTGAAGACCCATTTGGTTCCAATGACTGGATAGTCTTTGGGTCTAGGAACCAAATCCCAAACTCTGCACCTCTCAAACTGATTGAGCTCTTCTTGCATTACAATGATCCAGTGGGGATCTTGCTCTGCATCTTTGATGGAGTGGGGCTCAAGTTGAGAAATGAAACAAGCATGCATCACATCATTGTTGAGTTGATGCCTTGTTTGCACACCACCTGAAATGTCTCCAATCACTTGAGATATAGGGTGATCTCTAAGTGTGACAAGATTAGTGGGAGGAGTTGGTTGAGCAACAGCTTGTGGAATTAATTCCACTTGTGAAATTATATTAGTTGTTGGAGGAAGTTCAACCACTTCCAAACTTTCTTCTTCACTTTCTTCTTCAACTTGTGGAGAAGGATGTGATTGAACCTCTTGGGTGAGGTTTAGATCATCCAATCTCTCACACAAGTGAGGTACCTGCAAAATGTTATTGATAGAAACTTTTTTCTCCTTATAAAACATGTTAACCTCATCAAATGTAACATGAACAGATTCCTTAATTTTTAAAGTGGATTTGTTAAACACCCTATAAGCTTTGCTGACTTGGGAATATTCTAGAAAAATTTCCTTTGCAGTTTTGGCTTCAAACTTTCTAGTATATTTCTTGTCATTATTGTGAATATAACATAGATATCCAAATACTTTAAAATAGGTGATTTTAGGTTTCTTCCCTTTAAGTAACTCATAAGGAGTCTTATTCTTAAGGCTCTGCCCAAAAAGACAGGGGCATGTAAGCATCTACAAGTAATGTGCCTGTAGATTCAATTAGGGTTCTATTTTTCCTTTCAGCAACCCTATTTTATTGAAGAGTTCTAAGAGCTGAGAAGCAGTGCCTAATACCTTTCTTGTCACAGAACGCTTGCGTAAGAAGAGACTCAAACTCAGTAACATGATCACTTCTGATTAATGCAACTAGAGTAGAGTACTCAATTTGTATGTTCTTGAGAAAATATGTAAGAACCTTGAAGTTATCTGACTTAGATCTCAGAAAGAACACCCAAATGAATCTTGAGAAGTCATTTTTATTCACTAAAATATAAGATTTCCCTCCTAGGCTTTGTGCAGCAATAGAGCCAAAAAGGTCCATATGTAGTAAGTATAATATCCTAGGTGAGTCACTTTTATTTACAGATTTAAAGCTATTTTTAGTTTGCTTGCCTAACTGACAAGCCCTGTAGAGGCCTTCCTTCTTGTAGGGGCCAGAAGGTAATCCTCTAACAAGGTTATCACTAGATAACTTAGCATTATTTTTAAGATTCACATGCCCTGATCTCTTATGCTAAAGTTCATTTTGATTGCTAACCTGATTAAATAAACAAAGTTCTGAACTAGCTGATTGAAAATTTACTACATATATGTTGCCTTATCTAAGTCTAGTTAAAACATGTTTTCTTTACAAGAAATAATACAGGAAGATGAGTTAAATGATACCTGATAACCTTCATCACATAATTGACTTATGTATATTAGGTTATGCTTTAAGCCACTCACATAGGCAACTTTCCTGAAGGTGACTGCTCCAACTTTAACTTCTCCATAGCCTTTGGTTTGGCCACAGTTGGAGTCACCAAAGATCACCTTTGGACCTAGCTTGGACTTGTAGTTTGTTAGATTATCCTTACAACTAGTCATATGCTTTGAGCATCCGCTATCCAGATACCATTATTGATTAAAGACTCGACAGTCCTTCACCTGTATAGAAAAGAATAAGATGTTCTTGACCCAGGTTACCTTGGGTCCTTGTTTCTTTTGATAAGAGAAACTGGAAATAATAGAAAATTCTGGTTGATTTTTATATGCTAAGGGATGATATCTTCTAGGTGGTATTTCCCATTGAGTAAAAGGATTAGTATATTCTTTGAATTGATTGAAGTTTCTAACAGAGTTATAGTTTTTATTAAACCTGACTGGGTTCGACGAATTATTATAAGTTCGCCGATCTGTGTTCGACGAATAGGGATGAGTTCGTCAAACTCTACTCAGAGAATGAACATAATCATTTTCTGTGCCCCAAGTTCGTCGATCGCTGCTCGAAGGACCATATACAATTCGTCGATCACATTAAGAGAAATTATTATAGTTATAATTGGCGTTCATAGATCGTCGATCTGGGTTCGACGAACTATACACATTTCGTCAATCTGAGTTCGACGAAATCTGTTAAACATAGTTTTATTCAGATTCTTATTCTTTTTCTTCTTATTTACAGATTTTTGAGAGACATTTGGTTGAGTTGTCTCTCCCATTTTCTCTTTGCCTTTTTTAGAGATAAATTTAATTGGTTTTGAAAGAATATTTTTATTTAATATGGGGGGTAAGCTTGATGAAGCACCTAAACCCAGCTTGCCATTTAATCTGGCATTGACTATGCTTATGATGTCCATCAGCTTAAGGCTTCTCCCATTGAGAGATTCCTCAAGTTGCTTTGCCTCACATAATTCAGTTTTTAGTGAAATGATTTGTTCATTAGCTAAGTCTAAATCATTTTTCAGTTTGATATTTTCAGCAAATAGGTTATCAAATTCAAACTGTGTATCTCTAAGAATTTTTATTGCCTTCTCTGACTTGATTAAATCATTGCACAAGGATTTAAATTCAATTTTAAAATCTTCTGAATTGAAATCAAATGAAGAGATTATCTGGTCTTCTTCAGATTCAGATTCCTCTTCTAATTCTTCAGCTTGTTCCTCGGCATCAGATTTGTTATTGGAGACATTAATAGCCATAAGGCAAACTTCCCTTGTCTTTGCCTCCTCTTCATCTTCATTAGAGCTGGAAGATGAGGATTCTTCATTTGTGTCACTCTAGGTCTCAGCAATGAAGCCTTTCACCTTTCTCTTGTGTTTGCTGGAGGAGTGCTTGTTATAGTGCATGCTTGATTGCCTCTTATTCTACTTTTCTTTTCTTCTGTCTTTCTTCTATGCCTATGAGCATTCAGGTAGAATGTGCCCAGGTTTTCTTCATCCAAAATAAACAATCTCCTTAGTATGAGTCTTGCCATATCTTGGCTTGTCATCATTCTTGGATGACCTTCTAAAGTCTTTCTTAGACATTTTATATAGTCTTTTAGCCAACAAGCTCAGTAGTTCTTCATTAGCTGGAAGAGCTTCTGATTCTTCTGTTGCTTTGAAAGCAATGTTGTGCTCCTTCCTTGAAGATGTAGAAGCCTTCTGTTCAGCAGCCTCCCTTGTCTTGATCAACTGCTCATAAGACTTGAGCTTGCCAAGGAGAGATTCTGTAGAGATATCATTTAAACTCCTGACCTCCTTAATTGATCACATCCTGGAATCCAAAGTGCTAGGGAAGCACATTAGGATTTTGTCATTTATATTAGTTAATGAGATGTCCTTGTCTAGGGTTCTCAGTTCATTTATGATGACACTGAGTCTGTTATACATCTCAGCAACAGTCTCTGATTCCTCCTTCTTAAAATTCTTATACTGTGATATGAGGAGGGATCTCCTATCTTTTCTTTCATCTGATGAGCCAGCAACTTTTTGGTTCAGTGAGTCCCAAATGGCCTTTGTAGAGGTGCACTCAGCCACCTTTTGAAAGATGTCATCTGATATTGTCTGTGCCAGAATATTCATTGCTTTAGCATCAGCCATCTTGGCTTTCTTTTGTGCATCAGTTCACTCAGGTGGTGGAACTTCATGTGTATTGGTAGTTGTAGTAGCAGCTGTAGGTTGAGGGTGACTGTCAAAATATAGTTGAAAATGTCCTCATCAATAGAGTTCATGTAAAGTTTGAGTTTTGCCTTCCAGAGTGCAAATTTATTCAAGTTGCACACAGGAGGTCTGGTTCTAGAATATTCCTTATTATGTGTCATGTTGTAAACAAGAGGCTAGAGAGAAAAAGATCTATCAAAGGATCTTGGTTCGGATGTAAGTCTGTGAAGCCAAATCAACCTTATCCTCTGATACCAATTAAAGGATGGTAAAAGCTTTACCACCTGAGGGGATAGATATATTTAACTCTAGAGGGGGGTGAATAGAGTATTTTAAAACATAATTGATTTTTATAGCGGAATTAAAAATAGTAATATATATATCTTAAGAAAGTGCAGGAAAGAAAAACTAACTAACACAGCACACAACACACGGCAATAAGAAAACAGCAAGCAACCAGACGACACAAGAAATTTATAATGGTTCCCCTAAACTTAGGTACATCCACTCTTCTACCACCCTAGTAGGAATCCACTACAGTTTTTTGATCAGGTGCCCTATCACCAACAGGTTTTTGCTCCGGTGACATGTTACCATAAGATCTATTTGAAAGGAGATCTCACAACCCTGTAGGCTTTTGATCAAGTGCCCAAAAACCAAGCTAAGTATTTTGTTAAGGAGACTTAAGAACCAGGTGGTTAACTTTTGAAGGGAGTTAAAACCCTGTGTACAGTGGGGTGAAAAAAGTGATATTATCTTCTCTTCCTCAAACAGCTGAGAAGACTTTAGTGAATTGCTTGATGTTGTCAAAGCTCCCCCTGAGATGATTATTATTCAGGAATTTGCTGGAAGCTTTGCAGGGTGTAGGTCTTCTTTGATGAACTCCAGAAGCTTTTAGACTGATTGTGTTTTGATGTCTTTTGAAAGCTTGGTGAAGAGTTGCAGATGATGAAGACTGTATGAGTATACAGACTGAATATAGTTCTTCTCTGTCTGCCTGTGACCCTTAGTCAATTCTTTTCATTTTGCATTACTCCTTTAAAAAAACTCCTTTATATTTCCTGCAGAAATTTTGTCTCTGAATTTGAATTCTACTCCATGATTGACTGCTGAAATCTTGGAACTCGAACAAATGACTAGAAGAGTAATAAATTGATTTCTTAACTATCCCAATTACTAAGCCGAATATTGACTACGTGAAATCCAGTAATTAATGTTGCCAATCAACGGCTATATTCATAAGATATATGCAATTAATTACTCAGAGCAATATAGGCAATAATATATTATATAAATCTTGGTCAATTCGGAAATTAACTGCAGAGAATAGAAATAATGAACTGACAGATTTCGTCGATCAGAGATCCAAGATCATCGAACTCAGTCCTCTCTTTCGTCGAGCTGAGCCCCAAGAACTTTGAACTGAGTTAATGATGTCCATTCTGGTCTCCATGTTCGTCGAACTGTGATAGTTGTTCGTCGAACTCAACAACTGATAGGAGATCAGAGTTTGTCGAACTCAGTTAAACTTTTGTCGATCTCAACTTCAAAGAAGAAACTCTGAGATTGTCGAACTGAGAACGAAGATCTTTGAACTCCATTCATATTTCGTCGAACGACTTCTTCAATATAGAAAAATTTGTCTTGTTCTGAAATCTTCAGTCTTCTAAGTCTTCTGAGGGATTGGTCCAATCAAACTGACTTGTTAACCTACCCTAAGATCCAATAAAGACCTATGACCCTAGACTATACATTGTGGGTCAATCTATGGAATCCTAATAGTGAACCTAGCCCAAATCAACCCTAAAACAGGTAGGGTTCCAACAGACCCACATAATCTATTCCCTGAATTATCAAGGGAGATAGTGTCGTGATCATCCTGAGTCTCTGCACTTATAGGAATTGAAGCGGTGCGAAGAGCTTGCACTTCTTTGCATACTCTACCGCATCTTGGATGTTCATCGGACAGAAGTATCCCTGCTGCAACACCCTCTTTTTAGAGGTTCAGCTCCCAGAGTGACTGTTGTAGTGGACTTACTATAATACTTTGTGGACCTCCTCCTCGGTGAAACACCTTGCTAGGATTCCTTATAGGGTATTCTGGTACAAGTCATCTTTATGAAGCAAATAGTAGATAGACATGTACCTGAACCGCCTCTTGTTTGGTACATCATCTGGGAATCCGCCTGTTGTTAGAAAAATAATAAAGGGGTCCATTCAGATGAGTCGGGAGTCAATCTCCATCAGCTCCTCCTCTTGATGGATGACCAAAATAGTTCCATCTCCATTCCTCCTGTATGGGGGCCATACTTCGCCAAATAGTCTGCTTGAGTGTTCTCATCCCTTGGCACATATCAAATTGAGAAGGTGTAGAACAAATCGATTAAACCTTTTACCTTTGTCGGATACCTCTGGAGAGTTGGCTCTCTAGCCTCAAACTCCCCTTTAACCTGAGATGTCACCACCATCAAATCAATTATGTTTACGTCCTGGATCCCTAACTCTCTTACCAAGCAAAGCCCTTCTATGATAGCCTCATACTCGGCTTGGTTGTTGGTGAGAGTGAAGCGGATGTCAATTGCCTGCTCTATCTTTGTCCCCTAGGACTTATCATCACCATTTCCCCTCCTAGGGAGTTTCTTCTCGAGGATCCTTCAACAAACATCTTCCAGGACACTCATTTGAGAGACTCGGATTCCTCCGCCACCATGACATATTTTGAGAAGAAGTCGGACACCACATGTGCCTTTAATGACAGTCAAAAGAATAAGGAAATCTCAAACTTGCTTAGCTTCACCGGCCACTTTGCCAACCTTCATGAGCGATTTACCCCTTCAATGATGTGGCGAACGGGGTGATCGGTCACACCTTAATCGAGTGTAACTAGAAATATGGTTGGAGCTTCCTGGCTGAGATGACCAAGGCAAATGATAACTTCTCCAAGATGGGGTACCTAAGATCTGCCTTTCTCAATACCCTGTTAATATAGTAGATGATTAGCTGCTTCTTTCCTTCCTCTCATACTAAAATCGAGCTTACCATCTTAGCTCCCACCCTGAGATATAGAACCAAATGTTCTCCTTCTCTCGACCCCTGGAGTAGCCCGCCCTGTATGTGCTACTTCTTCAATGCTTGGAAGGCATCTTAGCATTCTCACGATCATTCAAACTTATGGTTCCCTGGCATTGTCTTAAGTAAGGGTGAGCACTTCTCCCCTTCCCAGGAAAGTAACATATTAAACCTTGTCAGCTTCCCTCTCAGGAGTTGGACCTCCTTGGCTTTCCTAGGAGACTTTAAGTCCAAGATCACCTTCATCTTGGCATAGTTAGGCTCCACCCCTACCGGAGTGAGGAGGTGGCCAAAAAAATTTCCCCTCTCTGTATCAAAGACACACTCCAAGGGGCTGAGCCTCATTATAAACCTTCTTAGGTTAGGAAAGGTTTTTTCCAGGTCCTGCAGATGACAACCGACATCTTATCTCTTTACCATCAAGTCATTATCGTAGACCTCCAATTTACCCCTCTTCTGCTCCCTGAAGACTCGGTCCATCATCCTTTGATGGGTTTCCCCCGCATTTCTCAACCCATAGGATATCATCTTATAATAATAACATCCATTGACCATGATGAAGAAAATAGCCTTGACATCCGACGGGTGCATTCAGATCTGATGGTAACCTGAAAAGGCATCCAAAAAACTCATTGTAGGGAAATCGATGGTTGAATCTACCAGTGTGTTGATTCTAGGCAGAGGATAACAATCCTTGGGGTATGCTTTATTTAACATAGAGTAGTCCACACACATCCTCTATCTCCTATCACTCTTCCTCACCATTATAACATCGGAGACTCATCCTAGATGCTGGATCTCTGACACAATGCCTGTCTCCAGTAGCTTTCCTATCTCATTCAGATGAGCTCTTCTAGAGTGGTTTCTACGACCCTCTTTTTCTATCAGATGGGAAGATGCTTGGATTTAGGCTGAGGCGGTGGTATGCCACATCAACCTCGATGTCTGACATATCTGCGACGGTCCAAGCGAAGACATCTGTGTCTTATTGGATGCATTCTCTGACCCTCTCATGATCCTCCCTGCTCAGCCTCCCACTAACTTGCATCTTCTTTGGCCTCTTGCCCGGGGTGATGATCTCCCTTATCTTGACCTACTCAACTGCCTCTAACTTGGTCCTATCTTTTATCACCTTGTCGACCTCCTCGGCCTCTTCTTTCTAAGAGATGGTGTTGAAAACCGTCATGTATCCACTGCCTTATCACCCCGGGGTCTCCCTTGACCCGGATCTGGACTCCTCCAATGTTGTATTTTAACCACTAAAGATAGGAGGAAGGCATGCACTGAAAGACGATAATGAGGGGCCGCCCAAAGATAGCATTATAGTTGCTCGGGGCATCTATGATGATAAAGCAAGAGTACTTGGACGTTCCCTTAAAGTCATGAGGAGATCAACTCCTCCCTTTACTTGCTTCCTTTCTCCGGAGAACCTGAAGAGAGGGCTGTCTGAGGCAAGCACTCTCTTTGCCTCCACCTTCAGCTCGTCAAAAGCCTTCTAAAAGATCACATTAATAGAGCTCTCATTGTCTACTAGGATCCCGGAAATCGTGAAGTCTTGATTGTTGTCTGGATCACCAATGCATCATAGAATGGGTCTTCAAACTCTAGTATATCCTTCGCGGAGAAGATTATCTTCTCTTTTGGGGTGGGATCTTTGAAAGAAATAGTACCTAATCACCTAGAGGGGGGGTGAATAGGTGAACTTTAACTTTTTAACTTTAAAGGCAGAAACACTGAATAATAAGACCTGTATTTGCAATTCTCTACAGCAATTCAGCACAGATAATACAGCAATCACAGAATGAATCACACACAGAGTACACACAAATTTTTATAGTGGTTCCCCAAGGTCTGGATACATCCACTTTCCCCCTTCGCCTATCTAGTAGTGTACTAGATTCGGCCTAACTTCTCCACTTCTTCACAGATCCTCAAATCTTACAACTCAGAACCCCAAACAGGTTCCTACAACTCAGAGTGATCTCACTCCTACAACTCAGGCACAAAAGCCCTACCACTCAGTCTTCACCAAGACTTACACTCAGAGAACAAAGTCTCCTACAACGCAGGCACTAGGCCCTACCTCAGTCTTCAATAAGACCTACACTCAGAGCACACTGTCTCCTACACTCAGCCTTTATAAAATAGGCTTACAGCTCAGATCCCTTAGGATCCTACAGAAAATAAAGTTTACAATGTATATAACCACAACTCTGAAAGAGAGAGATGAGTTGACTGTCTTCTTGATGAGTTCTTCAAAGAACTTTGCAGAGATCAACCTCTCTTGGCTTTCTTCAAAGCTTCTTGAATTAGAACACAGTAGGGTTGAGTCTCCTCTGAAGATGATCTTCTATCAACTTCTGTCTTGAGAATCAGATCTCAATCTAAAACTTACTTTTCAGCCTGGTTCAACAGCTGTTCTTCTTAGAAGGAGCTCTCTCTCTCCAACTTCTTAGATCTTCTCTTGAAGGTCTTCTTCTTTATTGTGTTGTTTTTCAACTGATCACTTCCTTGATTGCTTTCTGTCGAAGGAGAAAGTTCTATAAATAGTCTTCCTCCAAGGTGACCGGCTGATCCGGTTTATAACAACCTTCTGACAGCTCTGGCAATTGCAGTTGACCGGTTGAATTGGTAGCTGTCAAGTCATCCAGTCACTTCTTGAAATCTCTGTCACTGTCTGAAAGTGTCGAGACAGATAGTCTTTATGTGTCGACACAAATAGACTAAGTGTCGACAAAAGTAGACTGAGTGTCGACACTAGCCTTGATGGTGTCGACACAACTCCTTGTGTTGTTGTAACAGCTTCTCGACACTGCTTCTTCAGAATGTGTCGACATTGATTCTGTGTGTCGACACAAGCCTTCTGTTGAATGTGTCGACACTGATTAAGTGTGTCGACACAAGTACTTCTTCTTCAATACTTAGTTGATTTCTGCTGTGTGTCGACACAACTCCTTTGTCTCGACACAACTTCTTGTGTTGAAACTTTGCTGAGTGTCGACACATCTTCTAGTGTCGACACATGTACTTGAACTTTGTTGAAGTTTGCTGAGTGTCGACACAGCCTCCTAGTGTCGACACATGTACTTGAACTTTGTTGAGGTTTGCTGAGTGTCGACACAGCCTCCGAGTGTCGACACTTTTGCTATCGACAAAGTTTCTCTGGGTGTCGACACTGCCTCTAAGTGTCGACACATATAATGTAGACAATTCTTCATTGTGTGTCGACACTGCCTGTATGTGTCGACACTTTTCTTCTGGTGTCGACTCTGCCTTCCTGGTGTCGACACAATTACTCCAAGTGTCGACACAGCTTCTCTGTGTGTCGACACAAGCCTTCTTAAGTGTCGACACTTTTCTTCTAGGTGTCGACACATGGACTTAGAATCTTTTATGCTTTCCCTGCATTTACTTAACCTGCACATATAAACTCAAAGCACATCAAATACATCTTGATGTATATCATTGAGTAGGGTGAGGCTTCTTCAAATCAGGTATATATATTCCAATGTACCCAACAATCTCCCCCTATTTGGAGAAGTCATAACCCTTAGTCAATGATATACACCATACATAGCAAATACTCAATATGATGTATAACAATATTAAATGACAGAGTAAATACTTAAACATGTATGAATAGAACATGTATAAACAATTATCTCAGAACAATAATATAATAGATTGAACATATAACATTGTTCTTACAACTCCAAACATTTTCATTAATCAAAAGTTTACATAGAGTTAAATGCAAATGATTACAAATTGTAAACTAAAGAAAATTTCTATCCTATGGCTGCTCAGGTTCCTTGATAACAATGCCCTTTCCAGATTGAATCTTTGCTTGGACTGGAGCATCATTGTCATCAACAGGCTTCTTCCCTTTGAGATCTTTCTTTTTCAGCTCTTCAGCCGTTATCTTCTGCCTTTCAAAATAGTGATAAGGCTTAGGAAAATACTTGTTAGGCTCCTGTGTATTAGGAGGTAGCTTTCTCAGTTTAGCCTTCCTTCTATATTGTACTATGGCCTCTTGCCTATTATCATGTTTTCTCCACTCCTGGTCAGAATACCATTTGCCTCTATCCAGGATATTGTCCTTAGCAGCCTTCCAAGCAGTCAATATGATATTCCTGGATGTGGGGCTCCATTGTTCAAAATCTGGTCTTAATTCAGCCTGCTCTCTGAATCTTTTCTTAGATAATTGAGCCTCTTATTCCTTTAATAAAGCCTCTTGCTCTTTTAGTACTGCCTCTGGCACAGGCTATACTACTTTCTCAAAGATAATATTCTGATTACCCTCAGGAGGACTATATATAGACTGTACCTCCTGATGTATCATGTCAAAATCTGCAGGAGGATATATCACTTGAGCTACTTCAGCTTGTTCTCCTCCAAAATAAGCAGGATTTATTCCAGACTCTGCCACATTATCATCATCACATAAAGGTGGATATCCAAGGGTTGCTCTGATGGAGTTTGAAATCCATTTGACATGATCAGAGCCTGCCTTGACTAAAACCCACTCCCCCTTTATGACTTCTCTTACTATATGATCCCTAAGATCATCTTTCTGGAATCTGATTTGAGCATTCAAATAGTTAACTCCATCTTTATAAAAAGGTTTTAACCTTTGGAGCTTGTCAGTAATTGCCTTTTGAGATTCTTCAATGGCAGTTTTAACAGCAGTGAGGCTTTCTTGTAGTTGCTTATCAAATTCAGCCTTGGCAGCAGTCCTTGCTGTAGTTTGAGCAGCAGCTAGATTCTGTATTTCAGTGACTATCACATTGTGTGATTCAGTTAAATTGTCATTCATTCTTATCTGGTTTTCCAGGACATAGCCTTGTTTGACTGCCAGATCATCAATCTGTTTCTTGAGATTCTCTTGATGTGTAGACAGATAGACCCCTGCATTGCCTCCTTTATGGAAACAATTAGTCATTTCCTTCTTGTTTTGATTCACTTCAAATCTTATGGACTTTATGTCTTGAGCTAGATCAAATTGAAGTGATTTATGGCCTTCATCCATATAAGTTTGTAAAGCCTTCCATTACTCATCTAGCTTGATCTACAAAGCCACCATCAATGAACTATAATCAGTAGATGGGGCGGGCTGTGGAGCAATTGTCTGCAGTGCTTTCTTGTAGTTCTGGCTTCTTCTCTTGAAGACTTGGAACTTCCTTTTCTTGGCTCTAGCAGCCTCTTCATCCTCTAAAGCAGAAGTACTGACAATTTCTACTCTATCCTTAGGACTAGGATGTAAATCCTTGTCAGTCCTTGGTAGCTCCTTAGCAATTATTTGCTCCTCAGTCTCTTTTGTAGTAGTCTCCTCTACATGCTCTACATGCTCCCCCTCAAAGTTTACCTGCTCCCCCTCAATAGCTATTTTTCCCCCTCTAAGTCAGTCTATATTAGATCAAGGAATAGCTCCTCTAGAGTAAACTCATGTTGAGGTTGGATTGGTGAATCTCTGTGCTCAAGAGCATCTAATACGTCTCTATCAGCAACTGATGTGTCCTCTATGACCACATCCTGGGGTTGACTATGTATCTGTGTTTGCTGATTAACATCAGGTAATGAATCAGTCAAAACTTCATCCTCAATAGGAAAATTTAATTGATTACTTCAGTAATTACCTCTAGAATTGTTTGGGTAGCCCTTTCACTCTCTAATGGAGTTGGCTCATCCACATGTAGAGGCTCCCCCTGGAGTGGATCCAGGTGAATTGGGCTAGCTGAGGGTAGCTCCCCCTGCCTCTGAGCATCTTCTTGTCTTGCTGGTGACTGTACAGCATTATCATCTCCTCCATCATCAGAACTGAAAACTACTTGTTCTTCAGAGCTACTTGAGGATTCTTGAGCCACAATGGCTGTCTTCTTCTTCTTCTTCTGAGGTGTTTCCTTTTTTGGAGTTGGCAGTTCCTTTATCAACACTCTATTCCATCTGGAGAAAATTCTTACATCTATTCTCCTCATGTGGTTTATCTTTGAACCAGCAGCTTGGTTCATCACTTCAGGGATACTGCCAACTAAGTATAAACTCAGAATTCTACCCAGATTGGGTTTCTTCAGACTTTCCTTTATCTTATCAAACATAACTGCTGACCAATCAGTTTTAAGTTTGAAAATTATCCTAGTCATTAGGCTGAACATGTGAGCAGATATTCTATCATGCCCACCAGGCTTGCTCAGTATCACCTTCCCAACTATCTCAGATAAGAATTTTCCTTGTATATTCATTCCTTTCCTATTAAAGACTGAACCAATCTTCAAGATTGAATCCAGTCCACACCATGTCAGTGCCTCCCTTGTTTTTGAAGCAGAAACATCTTCCTCTTCTATAGTTCTTGGGAGATGTAGAATCTTCCTGAGACTCTTATGAGTGACCTTCACCTTTGCCCCATGAACTTTGGACTTAATCTTGAGTCCAGATTCATCAAGAGTTGTTGCACTCAAGAATTCGAGGACTTCCTTCTTCCAGATCTTGATTGGTTCTGATACAAGGTACTCTAAGCCAGGGTTACCACACCTTGGATTTCGGGTTCCGCGTCATCAAAGGCGTGTCGCACGAGCTCATATCCTTCATTAATGTTCTCTTCTAGCTTGGGGGCCATTAGGGTTTGAAGAAATTTTGAATTTAGAGAAGAGAGATGTCGGCACACAAGTTTGGTCTCAAAACTAAGGTGAGCGTGTCGACAAACAATAGGGAAAACCTATTTATACCTTTCTAGAATTGAAGGTGAAAAGGCGCGTTAACATACTTGAATTGTGTCGACACTGTTGAAAAGTGTTGACACTTACTGCTAATGTCTCGACAACTATGTGTCGACACAAGTATAGTCGACAGAATATATGTGTCGACACTTATATATCTCAGCTCGACACTTAGTCGAGACTCTACTAGACGAATTCTGTGTAAATCCTAAGTGTCGACACCACCTTGGATGTGTCGACACCTACACTGCATGTGTCGACACTAATTCTCTGAAGTGTCAACACAGACTTCCTAGATGTGTCGACACCATTTCTCTGAAATGTCGACACCACTTCTATGTGTCGACACAGACAACTCTGTGTGTTGACACTATTTTACTTAGCCAATTTTTGTAAACTATTCTAAGTTTATCATTCCTAATTCAATTTTAAACTTATTGAATTTGGTTTCATCTAAGGGCTTAGTAAACATATCAGCTAACTGATTATCTGTCTTAACATACTCTAGGGAAATGTCTTCTTTTTCAACATGTTCTCTTAGAAAATGCTATTTAATTTCTATGTGCTTAGTCCTACTATGGAAGACAGGATTATTTGCAATAGAAATGGCACTAGTAGAATCACAAAATAAAGGTGTCTTACTTACTTGAATACCATAATCTTCTAGCTGATGTTGAATCCATAGAAGTTGAGCATAGCAACTTCCTGCAGCCACATACTCTGATTCTGCTGTGGAGATAGCCACACTTGTTTGTTTCTTGCTACTCCATGACACCAGCCTTCCACCTAGAAATTGACAAGTTCCTGTAGTACTCTTCCTATCTTCCTTGCAGCCTGCAAAATCTGCATCTAAATAACCTGTCAGTTCAAAATCTCCATTCCTATGGTACCAAAGGCCTAGATAAGGTGTGCCCTTTAGATATCTCAAAATTCTTTTGACTACTGTCAAATGAGATTCTTTAGGGCAAGCTTGGTACCTAGCACAGACACATGTAGCTTACATGATATCTGGTCTACTAGCAGTCAAATACAGTAGGGAGCCAATTATCCCTTTATACAAAGTCTCATCTACAGGTTTCCCTGCATCATCTTTGCTTAGAGACATAATTGACCCCATAAGAGTTTTCATGGTACTGGATGATTCCATATCATACTTCCTTATCAACTCTAGGGTGAACTTAGACTGGCATATGGATAATCCACCTTCAGTCTGTCTAACTTGGAGACCCAAGAAGAACTTAAGTTCCCCCATACTGCTCATTTCAAATTGTCGTTGCATTAGTTTTGCAAACTTTCTGCAAAGACTACTTTCTATAGACCCAAATATTATGTCATCTACATATATTTGGACTAAGATGATCTTGCCTCTGGATTCCCTAAGGAATAGAGTATTGTCTATTTTCCCCCTTGAGAATTTATTCTCAATGAGGAAACTAGACAGGGTTTCATACCAAGCCCTAGGGGCTTGTTTTAACTCATACAAAGCCTTTCTAAGTCTATATACATAATCAGGTTTAAGAGAGTAAACAAAAACTGATGGCTGCTCAACATAGACTTCTTCCTTCAGATTTCCATTCAAAAAAGCTGACTTAACATCCATTTGATATACCTTAAATCCTTGAAATGTTGCATAGGCAAGGAATATCCTTATTGCTTCCAGTCTTGCTACTGGAGCAAAGGTTTGATCAAAATCAATACCTTCTTCCTGTCTATATCCCTTTGCAACAAGTCTGGCTTTATTCTTTATAATAATTTCATTCTCATCTAACTTGTTCCTAAAGATCCACTTAGTTCCAATAATGTTGTGGTCCTTGGATTTAGGAACTAGCTCTCAGACCTTGCATCTTTTGAATTGATTCAGCTCCTCTTGCATGGCCTCAATCCAATGAGGGTCTCGGATTGCTTCTTCAAACTTCTTTGGCTCAACTTGGGATAGGAAGCTGGAGAAAAGAACTGTACTTATATTTCTGCTCCTTGTTTTCACTCCTTATCTGTGATCTCCAATTATCTGATTGGCTGGATGATCCCTTAAGTGTCTATTTACTGGAGGCAGCCTGTCTTCTGGTTGTACACCTTCAGCTTCTTCATTCAACTGCACCTCTTGGTCTTCTTCAGCATCAGGAGTATCTTGTACTCCCCCTGGACAGCAGCCACCATCTTCCACTTGCTGACTTGCAGAAGAACCTTCTGTTAAGGTAAGCTTGTCCATTCTTTCAGTTACACCTGTGGAGCTGCAAATACTTCTTGGCAATTCATTGTTAATGAGCCTTGCTTCATCAAAACTACATGTACTGACTCTTCTACAACTTGAGTAATCAAGTTGTAGACCCTATAAGCCTTACTATTATTGTTGTACCCAACAAAGATCTCCTCTTGAGATTTGGCAGCAAACTTGGTTAGATAAGACTTACTATTGTTAAGGATATAGCACTTGCAACCAAAGATCCTGAAATAGGATAGATTTGGTTTTCTGCCCTTCACAATCTCATAGGGGGTCTTCTTGTGGCTCTTGGTGATAGTAGCCCTATTGATTACATGACATGCAGTATTAACTGCCTTAACCCAGAAATATTCTGGGAGGGAAGTGTCACTTAATAGGGTTCTACCATCCTCTATTAAGGTTCTATTTTTCCTTTCAGCAATACCATTTTGCTGAGGTGTTCTTGGTGAGGAAAATTCCTGAAAAATTCCAAACTCTTCACACAGTTTTGTCATACTTTTAGACTGAAATTCAGTACCATGGTCACTTCTGATTTTGACCACTGTACTGTCCAATTCATTCTGAATTTGTTTAACAAAACTATACAAGATACTTAGAGTTTCAGATTTTTGCCTTAGGAAGAACACCCAGGAATACCTTGAGTAGTCATCAACTACCACAAATGTGTAGACCTTCCTACCTAGGCTGTAAACTTGCATAGGACCAAAAAGATCCATATGCAAGAGGTATAGACCTCACAACATCTTTGTTCTCAAGGCTATGAAAGGTGGATTTGGTCTGCTTGCCTTTTTGACAAGCTGAGCATATCACATCCTTTATACACTTAACCTGAGGACCATTCCTCACTAACTCTTTGCTAAAGAGTTGACCAATTGTCTTATAGTTAAGATGAGCCAGCCTCTTGTGTCATTTAACATAATGTGAGACTTTCTCATCAGCTATAAGACAAATAGGAGAAACAATGTTCTCACACATAATGTCTAGACAATAGACATTTCTCTTCCTATATCCTGTCAGAATGATCTTTTGATCACTTGACCTTCTGATATGACAACCATCCTTGATAAATGAGATGACATATCCTAAATCACTCAGCTGACTTATGCTAATGAGGTTATGTTTCAAACTCTTTACATAAGCCACTTGAGTAATTGTAATCAGGTTATTAGAAATGTTACTAAAGCCTTTGATGATCCCTTTTTCTGAACCACCAAAGTTAACTTTAGGCCCATCTTTGATAGATGTATAATCCTTCAGCAACCCCCTAGTTCCAGTCATGTGCCTGGAACATCCACTGTCCAAGTACCATATAGGGGCATGGCCACTTGGACTCACCTGCAAAACAGATTACTTAACCTTAGAACCCAAATAATTCTTGGGTCCTTGGTGAAGGTTAGTTTGACTTTTAACAAAACTACCTATAGCTTTTCTAGCAGGTAGTTTGCTACTCTCCTTGACACTTGAATTGTGCCAACAGTCTATGGCAAAGTGGCCTATCTTGCCACAACACCAGCACTCAAACCTATTGTACCTTTGTTTTAGTACAACCCTGGCTATTTTATCTACAGCAGGCTTCTTGTTGAGTGCTGGGGCTTTGCTCTTAGATTTGGACCTAGCTGTCCAGGCAGGTTTTGTAAACCCCAATCCAATCTTACCCTTTTGAGGTACAAACTCATCTATCAAAGGTAAAACTTATTTTGGTTTAGAAAAACTTGCTACAATATCTCTCTCTCCTTCTGAAGTCTAGCCTCCAGATTTCTAATTTGATCATTCTTAAATGTAATAGTACCCATCTGAATAACAGTAATGTTCTTCAGCCTGGCTATTTCATTTAGTTTCTGATCAAGCAACTTGTCTGAATTAGCAGCAGCCAATTTAAGATAAGCAATCTCCTTTGCCTGAGTTTTGGTCAAGGATTTGCTTCTCTTCAAGGCCTGCAACAAGTCCCTATATTCATCAATTAACTAATGAATATCTCCTTCAGATTCAGACCCACCCACATCACTTGATGCAGATGTATTTGATTCTAACTCAGTACAAGAAATTGAACTTGAAGAACAACTTTGTACCTTACTTGGTCCAGGCTGATCCTGGATTTTGTCTCCTTCAGATAAGGCCATCAGCCCTTTGCACTGATTGTCCTCATGCTCATAAATTGAATTCATTAACTGCATGAACTCATCTTCCTCCTCTTCAGCAAACAACCCAATATAGGCTTCAGCTTCTGAATCTATTTCTGATGATGACTAATCAGTCAAACTCTTATCCTTCTTGGCAACAAAGGACCTTTCCTTTTTGCCCTTAAACTGAGTCTTCTTTTTGTCAGTTGACTCTTTCCTCTTTTTTGGACAGTCAGCTACTATATGTCCTTGTCTATTGCAATAATAGCATACTATCTTTGAGGATATATTTTTACTTGGCTTGGAATTTCTTTTGTCATTCCTTGATGACTTCCTGTTCTGATAATAGTCATCTTTTGTCCGTGAAGTGGATGGCTTAGACCTCCACTGCTTCTTCTTCAGAAACTTTTGAAAATGCCTAGTGAAAGCTGCAAAGTCTTCATCACTTTCACTGCTTTCTGAATTCTTACTATCTGAATTTTCTGTGACAGTCTCTGCAACTACTTGAGGTGGAGATGGAGACTTGCTTCTATACTTCCTAGCGGCTTCAGTCTTGAAGGCCACAGCTCTTTCCTTGTGCTCCACTCTAATAGTCTTCTCTTCCTCCTTTCTAACCATTAACTGCATCTCATAAGATAACAGTTTTCCAAACAAAGTTGGAGGAGGTATATCTGCTAATTTGGCCATTTCCCTAATGGCACAAATCTTGGTATCCTAGTCCTTAGTCAGGGATCTTAAAAACTTGTCATTCAGCTCATAGTTGCTGAATTCTCTTCCATAGGACATCAACTCATTAACAATCCTATAGAATTTCTTGTAGCATTCAGTAATGCTATCAGACTTTCCTTGTCTGAAGCTTTCATACTCCTGATTTAACAAGGACTTCATGTCCTGTCTTACTTCTTCAGACCCTTCCATGTAAACTATTAAAGTGTCCCACATTTCTTTAGAAGTTTTACAGTGAATTAAATTCTGAAATGTGGCATCATCAATTGCACTAACAATAATATTCTGGGCCCTCTTGTCCATAGTGGCCAGAATAATCTCATCTTTAGTCATTTCTGAATAGTCTTTGGGAGTTCTCTGATTTGCATCCAGAACAGATACTTTCATTGGCATATATGACCCTTCTTTGACTGTGATGCATATTCTTGGGTCAGATGCTTCCATAAAGAGTCTAACCCTCTATTTCCATATGCCAAAAATCTCTTTTCTGCAGATTGGCAATTTCATGGATCCTAGCTCTTTGTGATTCTCAGTAGAACCCATTTTCTTGATTCTTGATTACTCTGATTCTGCCTACAGGATCTTACTCAGACTGTTATGTCCCTTTTTGAGTAACCTCCCTCTGATACCACTTGAAAGAAATAGTACCTAATCACCTAGAGGGGGGTGAATAGGTGAACTTTAACTTTTTAACTTTAAAGGCAGAAATACTGAATAATAAGACCTGTATTTGCAATTCTCTACAGCAATTCAGCACAGATAATACAGCAATCACAGAATGAATCGCACACAGAGTACACACAGATTTTTATAGTGGTTCCCCAAGGTCTGGGTACATCCACTTTCCCCCTTTGTCTATCTAGTAGTGTACTAGATTCGGCCTAACTTCTCCACTTCTTCACAGATCCTCAGATCTTACAACTCAGAACCCCAAACAGGTTCCTACAACTCAGGCACAAAAGCCCTACCACTCAGTCTTCACCAAGACTTACACTCAGAGAACAAAATCTCCTACAACACAGGCACTAGGCCCTACCTCAGTCTTCAACAAGACCTACACTAAGAGCACACTGTCTCCTACACTCAGCCTTTATAAAATAGGCTTACAGCTCAGATCCCTTAGGATCCTACAGAAAATAAAGTTTACAATGTATATAACCACAACTCTGAAAGAGAGAGTTGAGTTGACTGGCTTCTTGATGAGTTCTTGAAAGAACTTTACAGAGATCAACCTCTCTTGGCTTTCTTCAAAGCTTCTTGAATTAGAACACAGTAGGGTTTAGTCTCCTCTGAAGATGATCTTCTATCAACTTCTGTCTTGAGAATCAGATCTCAATCTGAAACTTACTTTTCAGCCTGGTTCAACAGCTGTTCTTCTTAGAAGGAGCTCTCTCTCTCCAACTTCTTAGATCTTCCCTTGAAGGTCTTCTTCTTTATTGTGTTGTTTTTCAACTGATCACTTCCTTGATTGTTTTCTGTCGAAGGAGAAAGGTCTATAAATAGTCTTCCTCTAAGGTGACCGGCTGATCCGGTTTCTAACAACCTTCTGATAGCTCTGGCAATTGCAGTTGACCGGTTGAATTGGCAGCTGTCAAGTCATCCAGTCACTTCTTGAAATCTCTGTCACTGTCTGAAAGTGTCGAGACAGATAGTCTTTATGTATCGACACAAATAGACTAAGTGTCGACACAAGTATACTGAGTGTCGACACTAGCCTTGATGGTGTCGACACAACTCCTTGTGTTGTTGTAACAGCTTCTCGACACTGCTTCTTCAGAATGTGTCGACAATGATTCTGTGTGTCGACACAAGCCTTCTGTTGAATGTGTCGACACTGATTGAGTGTGTCGACACAAGTACTTCTTCTTCAATACTTAGTTGATTTCTGCTGTGTGTCGACACAACTCCTTTGTGTCGACACAACTTCTTGTGTTGAAACTTTGCTGAGTGTCGACACATTTTCTAGTGTCGACACATGTACTTGAACTTTGTTGAAGTTTGCTGAGTGTCGACACAGCCTCCTAGTGTCGACACATGTACTTGAACTTTGTTGAAGTTTGCTGAGTGTCGACACTTTTGCTATTGACAAAGTTTCTCTGGGTTTCGACACTGCCTCTAAGTGTCGACACAGATAATGTAGACAATTCTTCACTATGTGTCGACACTGCCTGTATGTGTCGACACTTTTCTTCTGGTGTCGACTCTGCCTTCCTGGTGTCGACACAATTACTCCAAGTGTCGACACAGCTTCTCTAGGTGTCGACACAAGCCTTCTTAAGTGTCGACACTTTTCTTCTAGGTGTCGACACATGGACTTAGAATCTTTTATGCTTTCCCTGCAATTACTTAACCTGCACACATAAACTCAAAGCACATCAAATATATCTTGATGTATATCATTGAGTAGGGTGAGGCTTCTTCAAATCAGGTACATATATTCCAATGTACCCAATAGTCTTGGTGGTCAAAGCGCCACTCTAGCAATAGATTGTGTAGAGGATCCCCTTTCGGGTGGCCTTGATGCCAACCCCCATTGATCACTATGATCCCACCTCGGGTGCTCACGTTAACTCGGTCTTGCACTGGTATTCCACCTTTACTCCCCATCCTTCTCCCACTCCCTCGATCTGCAACTACGGCTGCTACCCTTTCGGGGCTCTCATCACTCCTCTCAACTCTAAAAACTCAGGGTAGGTGACAGTCCTGTGAACTTCCTCCTAATAGAAGTCACAGTAGGGCAATGCCACTCTTCCCCTTCCCTCCCCTTTGGTCGGTTCCTCCTTCCTCTTCTTCCTCCTTAGCCAAACGATGGAGCCTGCTAGGGAGGGGAGATGGAATGGCCTTGGACCTGGTCACCACCCCGGGGGGGGGGGGGGGGGGGGGTTGAACCATCCCTGCCCCCTCAAAAATTTCCCCTTCCTGGAAGGGCCCTCCGCCCTAAGTATATCCTCTTCCTTGACCCTGAGGGGGTCCTCCTTCTGGCCTCCAAGCTGACCGATTGACTGGAGAATGGAACCTCCACCATAGCTCCTGACCCTCGCGGGGTCCCTGAATCTTCTAACACCTCGGTTCATCCCTTCTTCTCCCCTTGTATTGCTACAAACCTCCCAACGATCTTGTTTCATCTCTTCTTATCCTGGTCAGCATTAAAATATACTCAGGGTTCATTGCCTCGCACTTAATCTCTATCCCCACTCAGTCGATCAACTCCTCAAAAGAAAGATGGGGTCCCGAGCAAGCTCCTCCTGAACTGCCTTTGTTATAGCCCGAGAGAGAAGGCCAACTGCAGGGTGTGCTCGGGAACCTCCTGGACTATGAGAATCTGGTCCTAGAAGCGATCCATGTTGCTCGTTAGTGACTTTTCAACCCATTGTTTTTTAGGAAAAGTGTATTAGCACCCTTCTTCCTCCTCTTGGACATGGAGAAGCGATCCCTTATAGTAGGATATGACCGGATATCTGAACCCTTCCGTCACTAGGACCAAAAGAGATAACTCTCAGAAAGGGCTGCCTGACCCTACCGGGCGAGTCAGAGAAACTCATGTGGTGTCCTTTCCAACACAATGAGCATCCAATGGACTAGGGAATATCACTTGCCTCTGGTTGGCTGCTCTCCCTCTTCCACCACTACCTCTTTTCTCACCCGCCTGTCTGGCTCCTCCTCGCCTAAGGATTGCAAGGCAAATACCGGAACCATGATGGTCGAGGACTCGCTTGGGGCATCAGCGAGAAGTGCAAGGTCTCCAATATGGTCTTCTCTAACTTTTCCCAGATGCACTTTCTGACAAACTCATCTAAGGGGGTAAGTTTCCTGGGTCGGTTCCCTACCCTTCGCTTCCAATCATGAGACTTACTCAAAATTTTTTGGGCAAGCTATAGTCCACGCTCACCGCACCAGAATGTTGAACCTGAAAACTACGGTTCAAGAGTAGTTTGGACCCAAGGGGGTAGTTTGCACTTATTTCTTCTGAGTTAAAATACTCGGTCATACCCTTGGAGCAGAGAACCTCACTCCCCAAAGGTAGAAAAGTAAGTATAGACCCTCAAGCTGCAGCGAGGAGGTTCCGCTACACACCCGAAAGATTAAAGAGAGCTTCCCCTATCAAGCCAATGCTGAGCTAAGCACCTTAGAGGGTACTTGAGAACACAAGAGCATCAACCCAAAAATCACAGTGAGCGTCACCTAGAACTCTCGCCAACCAGAACTAGCTTAAGGAGAGTGAGGCAAAAGAATTCCTCTTCAAAGGTTCTCTTGGGGGTATATTTATAGTTTTTTGAAAGTGTTCTGCGGATAGCGTAATCCCACCTTTTTGTTTTACTAAATGCAGCTAAAATTGGTCTGCCAACAATAAAATCCCACGGTTGAAGTTGTTAATTGCAGACCAAAATGAGATTCCCTAGAAAAATATGTCACAACACAAATAGGCGAGTACGGGTTATTTTATTCCTACTCGCCTAGGAGTGGATAGTGTCAGACGAGGCTGGGACTCGCCACTCTCCCCGAGTCCGGGGCGGGTGCATACTTGCTAGCCCCACTCGCCCCTCTGCTTGTCCTGGGCCCAATCTTACTGACTACTTGATGGCTTGATGAATCCACTCGACAATACAGGGTTGTACACTAGGGTTTCACAAATCTCTATAAATTATATATGCATGTTTTGTGTTAGATTTTATGGAGCTTGGCAGTTTGGCGATTTGGTCGGGCGACCCTGTGTTTGGCGGTCTGGAAGTTTGGTCGGGCGGCCTTGTGTTTGGCAGTCTAGCGGCTTAGTCCAGACTATCTAGAGGCTTGGTGGTCTGGTAGCTTGAACCGGGCGGTCTGGTGGATTGGCGGTCTAATAACTTAGTCCAAGCGGTCTGGCGGATTAACCTTAGCGGTTTGGTTCCACTATATTGTTGACTGCCTCTAGTGGTCTAGTCAGAGATATAGCCAGCCTGGGATTATTGTTTAACCATGTTGCAGGTTTGGCAGACAGGAGGTTGTAGTCGATGTGGATAGAGGTCGCAGTCTGAGGAGAGAATGAAGCTGCGGATAAAGACAAAGCTGAAGCGGTGAGTAGAGGCTATTGTTGTGGTCAGTTGATCAAGGGAGCTGAACACCAGAATTTTGACGGTCTTGTGAATCTATCAGCTTGTGTTTGAGCGGTCTGTTGATCAGGTTGGCGGCCGCAGACTGAGTAGAGACAGACGAATACTTATGTAGAGCGTACAATCTATCTAACCGCTCGGTTTGAGCGGTCTGAATTTTTTTAACCGCGTATCTGTGTGTTGTATTTTAGTCCTATATTGTATGTTGTATATTATTCTTTCTCTTCTCCCTATAAATAGGGGGTCATACTCTTGTAACGTAACTTTTTTTGAAATGCAAATTTGTTATTTAGAATTTCTCACATGGTATCAGAGCTCACTTGATCCTTGCAGTTTCCAGTTTTCTAACCACTTGTTTTGCTTTGTACTAGTCCTTGCAGATTTCACTTTTCTAATCTCTCTCCTCTAGCGGTTTCTTTTGTCCGTGCGGATTCCTTTTCTTGCGGATTCATTTTCTAACCGCCCACCTTTAACGGTTTCTTCAGTCCGCTTTGCACTCATTTTTGCGGTCTCTGCGGACTCCAGTTTTTCTAACCGCATGCTGGTCTTTTCTTCTATCCACGTAGATTCCTTTTCTATCCACCTTCTTCAAAGAGGATAACAAGTGATCTTCTTCTAGTTTATACGCTTCTTCTTCTCAAATTGCACCAACTATTTCCACTCCATCTGACAACCTTGGAACTGCTTATAGGTTGAATGGCCAGAATTATCCAGGCTGGAGTGTTTCGTATGTGTTCTTGCTGAGGTCTCAACGCAAATGCAATCATCTCAATGATGACCCTCCAGCTCATGGATCTGGTGACTTTGATGATTGGAATGAAAATGATGCTTTGGTCAGGATGTGGTGTAACACCTCCGTCCGTCACATGAAATATAATAGAGGGTCTAGCCAGGGCCCCACAATATATTCCACAAACAGGCGGCGAGATTACAGGTTAATATCATAGACAAATACACGCACCCTAAATCAGAGCATTCTAGCGGAAGCTTTAGGGGTTCTTATTGAACTTACCAAATACGAATGTCCACTATATATAAACAACATCATTTATATATATAACAGGAATGTATACAGAAATACACAGAAATGTTTGGCCTTAAGGCCTTACAGTTAAACTTCACAAGTGGGAATTACAAACATCGGCATGCAGGCCAGCCACACATGAAAACGGTAAAAATTTTCCACTCAGCCTTCGAAGGCCAGCATATCACAATAACAAGGGATTCAGCCTGCTATTTCTTGCTTAGTCCAGCACCAGCACAGGTACATTCCACCACAAGGGTGGTAAACAAAGCAACGGTCATCATTCAGCTGACCAATTATAATGACCCAACCTCATACCCGGGGCAGCAGTTTAATCCCTGCAAGCAATGTAATCTCAACAGATATATCACAAGAAAGTGCACGACCACATATTTAAATATATCATAAATATCGGTCGCACGACCCGACGCTCCGTGCACTTAGGGCACGTTATCGGTGTACCGGATTTCCCAGGGTCCCACCAACGTTTCAAAGGTCCTAGACCCAACAGTAAACTTTGAGCATTCATGCTCCATGACCCACGACCGGAGACTTTAGTCTTGATGATGTACATCCCAAGACTCTCATTATGTGATCCTAATAAACGCCAACAACTTAGGCACTCAAGTTAGACAACTATAACGCAGATATAGTTCAGCCCTTGCCTGTTGCTCAAACCGCCAGTTCAATGTTTAGAGTGACGTGGGTCAGCTTCCCCTTATCTGTTTGGCTCATTGGCCTTCCTAAGCTCAAAGCTCACATAGCCACACTGTCCCCTAGAAATTGGCTTTCACATTTCAGGTTATCTGGGAGCTATCGCCATCGGCAACCACTCTCGCCTGACGTTAGTGACAGAACACACTTTCTGTACCCCAACCCCAACCATAATTGGACCAACTATCCAGAAAACTGTGCAGCCACCTGCAGTGCCAGAAGACACAAATAGCTCACCAAGAGCTATCGCCATCGGCGATACTCACTATCGCCCGGCGATATCCACAGTTCTCCAAAACTGTGATTTTACTTGGGTATTTTCCTGGAGTTCAACTCCAGTATTTCTTGTTACTCCACTTCATTGGCACAACCCATAGACTCCGTACACACTTCCGGATCTATATGCAAACTGACTTGGAGATACGAGTATCGACCCAACAAAATTCGCTTAACAATTCCACCTTTTGGTGGAGGATTCCATGCATATGCAAACTTAGGACTTCACTTGTCCAAGCAGGAGGTCGTTACCCTAGGAGTTCTCTTTGGAGCCATGGTGAAGCTGTTCTATACGGATGGAAATGAGCTCCTCACTTTCCTCTTCGCGGATCTAGCCTCAGATCCTGCTTCCAACCACAAGATCTCATTCAGCAAGCTATGTAAGCTTCAGCTCCAGCCCTTCTTCTTCCTTAGCTTTTCTTTTCTCCAAGGGATAAGATGGAATGAAGAGAGAGAGAGAAAGAAAAGAAGAATAACTTCTCATCCCGCACACCCCTACATATCAATCCCCGGTTTAACCTCAACCACAGGATTATTCCATCAAAATGAAGCAAAGGCCAAGATTTGGGTTGACTATTCAACTTTGGCGGTATCGCCTGGCGATATCGATTGTCGCCACTCGGCGATATCACCTTAACAGCTTTGACCACTTAATAGCCACTCTGACCCATGTCATGTGGCACTATCGCCCGACGATATCCACTGTCTCCACTCGGTGATACTAGTTTGACGTTCGTCGAGTGTGTCTATCGCCCGACGACATCCACTGTCGCCACTCGGTGATACCAGTTTGACATTCGTCGAGTGCATCTCGACAAATTATCGCTATTGCCAGCAGGTGATACCCACTGCCGCCCGGCGTTATCAGAGCGAGTAGCTCACTCAACGCTTCGAGGCATCGAGTGTGTCGAGCTCACTCAATGCTTTAAGGCGTTGAGTTCTTCAAGACCTATTGCTATCACCCCGGTGATACTCACTGTCGCCCGACGATAGAGACAAAAGATCTGCTGGCAAATTTGGGGTGTTACAACTCCCCCCTCCTTACAGAAATTTCGTCCCAAAATTTACATATAGCCATAAGGAAGTCAGCAACTTAAAAGTTACAACCACATTTCATTCATAAAAATAATATTACAACAACATTACACAAACAACTCGGGATATTCCTCGCGCATGGTTTGCTCTCCCTCTCATGTCAGCACTTCATGGCCACAGTTGTCCCACCGGAGCTTGTCCATCCTGATTGTCTTGTTTCGTAGTTTCTTGATTGTCGTATCCTCGGTCCGAATGGGCCTAACTTTCATCATTAGCCCACTATAGACCGGTACTCGATCATTCGCAATCACTTGCGTTGGCTCTTTCACAGCTTTTTGAAGCACTGATATGTGGAACACATCGTGTAAGCCACTCAGGTTGGCCGAAAAAGCTAGTCGATAGGCAGCTTCTCCAACTCGCTCCACCACTTCAAACGGACCAAGATACCTTGGACTCGGCGTTTTGAAGCGCCGAATCCTGAATACGCCTTTGAATGACTTGATCTTTAAGTATACTCAATCGCCTACTGCAAACTCCACGTTTCGGTGCTTGGCGTTGTAGTACATCGTCTGCCTATCTTGGGCTATCGTTGCGATCAAGGGAGCTGAGGACCAGAAGTTCGGCGGTCATGTGCATCTATCCGCTTGTGTTTGAGTGGTCTGCCGATCAGGTCAGCGGTCGCGGACTGAGTAGAGACCGACGACTACTTCTGCAGAGCAAACAGTGTCTAGCCGCTCAATTTGAGTGGTTTGAATTTTTTTAATCGCTTATCCGTGTGTCGTATTTTAGCCTCGCATCGTCCATTGCATATTTTTTCTTTCTCTTTTCCCTATAAATAGGGGGTCATAGTATTGAAATTTACCTTTTTTTTGAAATGCAAAGCTTATTATTTAGATTTTTTTCACATTTTGGTTGCTTCAAATCAATTAATTTTGCATGAAAAACTTCAGAGTTGTGAATTTTGATAGTATAATCTTTATATTAAACTAAAATATTTAAAGTCATGTGATTTTTTTCAAAATTTCTCAACAAATCTTGATTTCTTTTATATATGATACTAGATAAGAGGTGTCATTGTCTGCCTAACACCTGCATTTTTGAGTTCTAAAAGAGCTACATCGTAATATTTTCTAGTCTCAAATTTTCATTCACTCTTATGTTTTTTATGCGTCTCATTTTGTAATGCTTGTATGTTATTGTTATTTTCATGTATGCTTATATTAGAATAAAATGAATGTAGAGGACATGAAGTTGATGACAAGTATAGAATGTTCTCAAGACATCCTGGTAGATATTAGAATGAATTTTTACAGACTTGTGCTCAGAATACTGCAAAAAGTTAAGATATGTTATCATTATTCTGAGAGCAGATAATCTCATCATTAGAGCAAAACCTAGAATAATTCTACATTTTGATAAAGCATGTATTTCTCGTAATTTTCAAAACAAGAAATGGTGAGTAAAACAAAACATTATAAAGTTAAGTTTAAACAGTGTGAATGTAAATTTGCTCTTAAAGAGAGTAGAAAATGTGACAATGAAAGAAGATTGAAGTCAAGAATGATTTTTCAAAACCATTGAATTGTTAATCTAGAAGCGCACATATATGCCAATAGGCTAGATGATAACGAGCAGAAGATTGTCGAGGAGATGTATAATACTGGAGTTAAGCCACACAAAATATTGTCCGCATTGAAAAAATCCAAATAATACAATAGCTATTAGAACTATACATAATGAGAAGACGAGATTGTATCGAATTGAATTAGATGGTGGAACTCCAATTCAATATTTGTTTAAATGCATCAGTGATTATGAATACATTATTTTTAATTAAGTGAATAAGACTTAAAATTTTAGAGTGCTTGTTTTTCACTCATCCCACTTCTGTCGAATAAGCAATATGTTTTCATATATGTTTCTAATATATTGCATTTACAAGACCGACCATTCGTTTTTAGTTGTCCTTACTTTGCACAATTGGTGTGGCATTGGCAAATCAATCATTTTTATCCTGCTTCTATGTTTATGGCCAATGTAGTAGAAGTTATAAGTGCGTTCTAGAATGTTTCAATTTTATGTTAGATGAAAATGTTTTTTGTCTAATGAATTTAGTATATCAATTAAAGTTTGTGTTTCATAAGGCTAAAAATATTTTATATCAAGCTCGTATAAAGTGGAATTGGCACACTGCAGGAAGTATTTTACACATGGTAAAGAATATGACATATACTTAGGTGCATGACAGTATTTAGTGAATTCACATTTTGAAAATAAATTTCATATCATGTATAGCAAACCATTGACTGATTATGCAACAAAATATTTGAAAGTTTTTTCTTATGTCACGACGACAAGGAATTGTTTGTTTCATCATGGGTGGACAGGCAATTGCATTTGAGCAACACATCGATAAACCGTGTAGAGGGTGAGAATAGGCAATTAAAAAAATCCTCGAAGTATCAATTGAAAATCCCACTGCTATATGAAAAACCTTTGATCAAATGATTAACTTGCAACAGATGAAAATTAAAAGAATTCTTGGTCAAAGTAAGATTTAAGTGTGCACAAGTTACAGACATTCGATATGCTCGGATCTTATTGACGTGTTTCTATTGATAATTTATAGAATTAAAAGGAAGAAGAGTAAATAAAATCTGGGTGACTAAAACATGGGAAGTGTGCACATAGGACTCTACATATCTTGGAACTGTCTTGCGCACATGAGTTCATGTCATATGTTAAAGAGGGTAATTCTCTAATCTTATTGATTGTACTCAATCAATGAAAGCAGTTAACTTTACATCAAGGTTGTCAGGATCGAGATCCTAGATGAGATCATTTCGAGATTGGATCAAATCAGATGGTACGATTGGATCGAAGATCACTTTACAAAATCAAAATCGATTTACAAATTTTGGATGGTAAGATCCTATGATCTGGATCGCGATCCTGACAATCATGTTTTACATGATATACAACTTGATTTCAATGTGAAGGAAGAGGTAAATAATATAAAGAATGACATTGAATGGATATTAAGAAGTATGTCTCATGTAAAATGAAAGCTTTGATTCTCCAATTAGGAGATCAAGCATATATATATATATACAAGCAGTCGTGCACGGGGGACCCCGTGCGGGCAACATTCGTCGTGGGTGCGACATTCGTCGTGGGTGCGACATTCGTTGAGGGGGTGACATTCGTCGTGGGGGCGACATTCGTTGTAGGGGCGACATTCATCGTGGGGGCGACATTCGTTGTGGGGGCGACATTCGTCGTGGAGGATACATTCGTCATGGGGGAGACATTCATCGTGCGTGCTACATTCAGCAGGGGCGACATTGATCGTGGGGGCGACATTCGTCGTGGGGGCGACATTCGTCGTGGGAGCGACATTCGTCGTGGGGGCGACATTGATCGTGGGGGCGACATCGATCGTAGAGGCGACATTTGTCAGAGGGACAACAAATGTCATGAGGGCGGCAAATGTTGTCGGGGTGACATTCGTCATCGGGGCGACATTCGTCGCGGCGGGGTGGGGGGGGGGGGGGGACATTCATAGCAGGGGGAGACCTTCGCTGCGGGGGCAACCTTCGTCGTTTGAGTGACGTTGGTCGCGGGGGGCGACGTTCGGCGTGGGCGGCGACGTTCAGCGTGAGCGGCGATGTTCGGCGTGGGGGGCGACGTTCGGCGTGGGCGGCGACGTTCGGCGTGGGCGGCGACGTTCGGCGTGGGCGGCGACGTTCGGTCGGGGCGTATGTGAAGGAATATATTCATGAATGCAGATTTTTTAGCCAACAATGTTTTTGAAGTAGTTGCATTTATTCTACAGTTTGATATGTTATCTTGTAGTAATTCTATTAATACTGCAACAAATCTTCATAATCAAGTAATAACATGTGTATCAATTCAATTAAGAACATGTGTACTAATTCTATTAATATTTTAATCAATGAACAATATCTTAATTCATGAATATTTTTTGAATGATAGTTCAGAAAATTGTACTGAAAATTTTATACAAAAGCTTTTGTATCAATTCAAATATGTTCAGAAAATTGATAAAGAAAATGTGTTCAGAAAATTGCATACCAACACAATTGAATTGTACAGAAAATTGATACAAAAGCTTTTGTACAAAAAATGTACAAAAGTAAGAACCAAGAACATTTTTATGAGTAAACACTCTCCACATGTAAAGAAATAAAGAACCATTAGGTACATGTAAAATCTTTCAATTATATGGAGCATTGAAAATTCTATCAAATCTTTGAATTTAGCAATTCATGTGGATTCTATGGAGCAACATAATTAGAAATGAAGTGGAAATCATTGATCTGAGTACCTTGTGTTGAGCTCACGAATACTTTAGGAGAAATAGCTTAGAAGATTCTCAGTGCCTAGGGCCTTGTTTTCATAGCGGTCAAGCTAACTTCACCACCCAGCATGTGCATCCAAAACTTTAAATTCCATGACACTGCATTGCATTGAGCGTAGCAATTAAGGACCTCCTCCAAATTTAACATTTGAATGATAGTTCTGTGTTATTAAGTGGACGGGTAGCAAAATTAAATTGTAAATAAAATGTGTTTTCTCAATTCATTCGTGTCATTGATAACGCGTTTTCTTGATTTTTGCGTTGATTTCAACTTGCAAGAAAATACAAATGGATAGTAAATAACATGAGCTGCTTCCGGGGGCTGATTTCTAAACTGACAATCTTGATGCATGTCCATGAACTGATGATGCAATATAAATTTAAAGTATACAATGATTTCTGAAATAACAACCTTTAACAGATTTTGGCTTGCAAGATCCATGAGCAGATCCATGCACAAATCCATGATGCAGTATACACAGATTTCCCAAATAACAAACTTTAAACTCCATGATGCAGATCCTTGAACAAATCCATGAATTGATTTCTAAACTGACAACCTTAAAATTTCTGAAATAACAAATTATGAAGAGACATTGAATGAACAAATTATGAAGACACATAGTACACACAGATTTTGGTTTGCAAGATCATCGGAACAAACCTACCTCTATTCATTTATTTTGAACAATTTGATTGTCCGAAGTTATGCTTCCATTCCTATAAAAGCTATTTACTTGAAATCTGTGAGATGCTTGAGACAAAAGCTTGATATAGAAGCTTGAAAACCATAAAATGTGTTGGTTGTAGTAGACCACGTGGCATGAAAATTGTATACCACGACCTTGGTACAATTGATACAAAAGTTATGCTTGAAAACATTTGAATGATACCAACACATTTGAATGATAGTTCCGAACAATGTACAAAACTTTTTATACAAAAGCTTTTGTATCAATTCAAATGTGTTCAGAAAATTGTATACCAACACATTTGAATTGTACACAAATTACAAATCGATACAAAAGCTTTTGTACAAAAAATTGTACAGAAAATGTTAAATTTTTTGAACACATTTGAATTGATACAAAAGCTTGAAAACCACGTGGCATGTCAACAAAAATGATCTGGTGATTAGGAACATCCTAATGATCTGGTGATTAGGAGCTTTGATACATCCAAAGTTGTGAGTTTAGATACATCGTATATGTGGTGCCATAAAAAATATGTCAAGTTTATACAAAAGTTGATAAAAAGCATAACGACAGCAGTGAACCAAAGTTGATAGAAACTATCACGGAGACATGTGCAGGAGAAAGTCAGGCATGTGCGGCTGTGAATAACAGGAGAAAAAATTGATCAGAATGATGAATAGAATTGATCAAATGCTAAAGAGGTGCAAACATTCAAGAGAAAGTGGATGCAATGGCAAGCAGAAACTTGACGACAATGTGGATGCAATGCTAAACCATAAAGCCCCTTCCTCCAAAAAGCTGAACCGTAAGCCCCTTCCACCAATCTAAAGTCACAGGTAATGAAATTCAAAACCACAATATGCATCTAGAATGTGTCAAAGAGAGCAGAGAATACTGATTTAAGGTTTGACCAACCAAGAAAAATAGTGAAGAATAAGGAGAATTTATTCTTGGATAATGTTTTGGAGTCCTCTAAGAACAAATTTACCTGTGATATATATAAAATGCCACTACCGGAAACTGGGCAATAGAATTCAGAGAATACTCATAAGCATAAAAATTAGCAGCTCATGCATGTTAGAGAATTAAAACCATACCTAGAAGAAACGCGCTTGAGATCGGTGTCCTAATTTCTGAAGAAGCGCGAACAACAACATCACGAACGGCGTGCGATGATCTTGGCGCGGGAGGGGGGATTTCGATGATGCCCTGCCTGTGCCAAAGGACTGAGGAACTGGGGAAAATCGATGCCCTAATTTCGAAAATCGATGATAGTCGAAATAAGCATGAACCGCGAGTTCCCAAAATCGCGAAGCGGGGAGGAAGGCGGAAGACACACCCTGCCTGCGCAAAAGAACTGGGTGAACTCGATGACATTGTGCTCGGCCGAAAGAAAAAGAGGCAAACCCTTCTAGAGGCGAGGGGAGAAGGCGAAACCGCAGCGGGAGGAGGAATATGTCGTTACCCTCTTTACAGAACCAGCATCCCGAATGGCGTGCAATGATCTTGGCTGCTATATCAATGCCCCTACAATGAAGACAAAAATGTGAAGGTTAGAAGAAGAAGAAACCTCGATCAGAAACGGAGGAGGTTGAGGAGCCGTCGAGGAGGAGATGCGGTCCTGCGGGGGAGGAGATGCGGTGTTGCGGAGGAGATGGCTGCTATATGATGGCTTCGATGCCAGAAGGCTGTGGGGATCTTCGTCGATGGAAGGCTTCGACGCCGGAGGCGGTGGAATGGAAGGATGACTTCGGAGGAGCGAAGCCCTAGTGTCTGCGGATCGCGCGGAAGAAGAAGAGGGGTTATCGGGAATTTGAGGCGGAGGAACAACGCCATTTTCTATTAATTAAGCTTTGATCCTGCCAAAATACAAAAATACCCCTTAGTTAACCCATCAAAACCGATTTTTTGAGGGTATTTTGGTCCACCGAATGTTACACCATGCATAATTAGAAATGAAGTGGAAATCATTGATCTGAGTACCTTGTGTTGAGCTCACGAATACTTTAGGAGAAATAGCTTAGAAGATTCTCAGTGCCTAGTGCCTTGTTTTCATAGCAGTCAAGCTAACTTCACCACCCAGCATGTGCATCCAAAACTTTAAATCCCATGACACTGCATTGCATTGAGCGTAGCAATTAAGGACCTCCTCCAAATTTAACATTTGAATGATAATTCTGTGTTATTAATTGGACGGGTAGCAATATTAAATTGTAAATTAAATGCGTTTTCTCAATTCATTCGTGTCATTGATAATGCATTTTCTTGATTTTTGCGCTGATTTCAACTTGCAAGAAAATACAAATGGATAGTAAATAACATGAGCTGCTTCCGGGGGCTGATTTCTAAACTGACAATCTTGATGCATGTCCATGAACAGATGATGCAATATAAATTTAAAGTATAAAATGATTTCTGAAATAACAACCTTTAACAGATTTTGGCTTGCAAGATCCATGAGCAGATCCATGCACAAATCCATGATGCAGTATACACAGATTTCCCAAATAACAAACTTTAAACTCCATGATGCAGATCCATGAACAAATCCATGAATTGATTTCTAAACTGACAACCTTAAAATTTCTGAAATAACAAATTATGAAGAGACATTGAATGAACAAATTATGAAGACACATAGTACACACAGATTTTGGTTTGCAAGATCATCGGAACAAACCTACCTCTATTCATTTATTTTGAACAATGTGATTGTCCGAAGTTATGCTTCCATTCCTATAAAAGCTATTTACTTGAAATCTGTGAGATGCTTGATACAAAAGCTTGATATAGAAGCTTGAAAACCATAAAATGTGTTGGTTGTAGTAGACCACGTGGCATGAAAATTGTATACCACGACCTTGGTACAATTGATACAAAAGTTATGCTTGAAAAAATTTGAATGATACCAACACATTTGAATGATAGTTCCGAACAATGTACAAAATTTTTTATACAAAAGCTTTTGTATCAATTCAAATGTGTTCAGAAAATTGTATACCAACACATTTGAATTATACACAAATTACAAATTGATACAAAAGCTTTTGTACAAAAAATTGTACATAAAATGTTAAATTTTTTGAACACATTTGAATTGATACAAAAGCTTGAAAACCACGTGGCATGTCAACAAAAATGATCTGGTGATTAGGAACATCCTAATGATCTGGTGATTAGGAGCTTTGATACATCCAAAGTTGTGAGTTTAGATACATCGTATATGTGGTGCCATAAAAAATATGTAAAGTTTATACAAAAGTTGATAAAAAGCATAACGACAGCAGTGAACCAAAGTTGATAGAAACTATCATGGAGACATGTGCAGGAGAAATTCAGGCATGTGCGGCTGTGAATAACAGGAGAAAAAATTGATCAGAATGATGAAAAGAATTGATCAAATGCTAAAGAGGTGCAAACATTCAAGAGAAAGTGGATGCAATGCCAAGCAGAAACTTGACGACAATGTGGATGCAATGCTAAACCATAAAGCCCCTTCCTCCAAAAAGCTGAACCGTAAGCCCCTTCCTCCAATCTAAAGTCACAGGTAATGAAATTCAAAACCACAATATGCATCTAGAATGTGTCAAAGAGAGCAGAGAATACTGATTTAAGGTTTGACCAACCAAGAAAACCAATGAAGAATAAGGAGAATTTATTCTTGGATAATGTTTTGGAATCATCTAAGAACAAATTTACCTGTGATATATATAAAATGCCACTACCGGAAACTGGGCAATAGAATTTAGAGAATACTCATAAGCATAAAAATTAGCAGCTCATGCATGTTAGAGAATTAAAACCATACCTAGAAGAAACGCACTTGAGATCGGTGTCCTAATTTCTGAAGAAGTGCGAACAACAACATCACGAATGGCGTGCGATGATCTTGGCGCGGGAGGAGGGATTGCGATGATGCCCTGCTTGCGCCAAAGAACTGAGGAACTGGGGAAAATCGATGCCCTAATTTCGAAAATCGATGATAGTGGAAATAAGCATGAACCGCGAGTTCCCAAAATCGAGAAGCGGGGAGGAAGGCGGAAGACACACCCTGCCAGCACAGAAGAACTGGGTGAACTCGATGACATTGTGCTCGGCCGGAAGAAAAAGAGGCAAACCCTTCTAGAGGTGAGGGGAGAAGGCGAAGCCGCAGCGGGAGGAGGAATATGTCGTTGCCCTCTTTGCAGAACCAGCATCCCAAACGGCGTGCAATGATCTTGGCTGCTATATCAATGCCCCTACAATGAAGACAAAAATGTGAAGGTTAGAAGAAGAAGAAACCTCGATCAGAAACGGAGGAGGTTGAGGAGCCGTCGTGGAGGAGATGCGGTCCTGCGGGGGAGGAGATGCGGTGTTGCGGAGGAGATGGCTGCTATATGATGGCTTCGATGCTAGAAGGCTGCGGGGATCTTCGTCGATGGAAGGCTTCGACGCCGGAGGCGGCGGAATGGAAGGACGACTTCGGAGGAGCGAAGCCCTAGAGTCTGCGAATCGCGCGGAAGAAGAAGAGGGGTTATCGGGAATTTGAGGCGGAGGAACAACGCCGTTTTCTATTAATTAAGCTTTGATCCTGCCAAAATACAAAAATACCCCTTAGTTAACCCATCAAAACCGATTTTTTGAGGGTATTTTGGTCCACCGAATGTTACACCATGCATAATTAGAAATGAAGTGGAAATCATTGATCTGGGTACCTTGTGTTGAGCTCACGAATACATTAGGAGAAATAGCTTAGAAGATTCTCAGTGTCTAGTGCCTTGTTTTCATAGCGGTCAAGCTAACTTCACCACCCAGCATGTGCATCCAAAACTTTAAATTCCATGACATTGCATTGCATTGAGCGTAGCAATTAAGGACCTCCTCCAAATTTAACATTTGAATGATAGTTCTGTGTTATTAAGTGGACGGGTAGCAAAATTAAATTGTAAATAAAATGCGTTTTCTCAATTCATTCGTGTCATTGATAACGCATTTTCTTGATTTTTGCGCTGATTTCAACTTGCAAGAAAATACAAATGGATAGTAAATAACATGAGCTGCTTCCGGGGGCTGATTTCTAAACTGACAATCTTGATGCATGTCCATGAACAGATGATGCAATATAAATTTAAAGTATACAATGATTTCTGAAATAACAACCTTTAACAGATTTTGGCTTGCAAGATCCATGAGCAGATCCATGCACAAATCCATGATGCAGTATACACAGATTTCCCAAATAACAAACTTTAAACTCCATGATGCAGATCCATGAACAAATCCATGAATTGATTTCTAAACTGACAACCTTAAAATTTCTGAAATAACAAATTATGAAGAGACATTGAATGAACAAATTATGAAGACACATAGTACACACAGATTTTGGTTTGCAAGATCATCGGAACAAACCTACCTCTATTCATTTATTTTGAACAATGTGATTGTCCGAAGTTATGCTTCCATTCCTATAAAAGCTATTTACTTGAAATCTGTGAGATGCTTGATACAAAAGCTTGATATAGAAGCTTGAAAACCATAAAATGTGTTGGTTGTAGTAGACCACGTGGCATGAAAATTGTATACCACGACCTTGGTACAATTGATACAAAAGCTATGCTTGAAAAAATTTGAATGATACCAACACATTTGAATGATAGTTCCGAACAATGTACAAAAATTTTTATACAAAAGCTTTTGTATCAATTCAACTGTGTTCAGAAAATTGTATACCAACACATTTGAATTGTACACAAATTACAAATTGATACAAAAGCTTTTGTACAGAAAATTGTACAGAAAATGTTAAATTTTTTGAACACATTTGAATTGATACAAAAGCTTGAAAACCACGTGTTATGTCAACAAAAATGATCTGGTGATTAGGAACATCCTAATGATCTGGTGATTAGGAGCTTTGATACATCCAAAGTTGTGAGTTTAGATACATCGTATATGTGGTGCCATAAAAATATATCAAGTTTATACAAAAGTTGATAAAAAGCATAACGACAGCAGTGAACCAAAGTTGATAGAAACTATCACAGAGACATGTGCAGGAGAAAGTCAGGCATGTGCGGCTGTGAATAACAGGAGAAAAAATTGATCAGAATGATGAAGAGAATTGATCAAATGCTAAAGAGGTGCAAACATTCAAGAGAAAGTGGATGCAATGGCAAGCAGAAACTTGACGACAATGTGGATGCAATGCTAAACCATAAAGCCCCTTCCTCCAAAAAGCTGAACCGTAAGCCCCTTCCTCCAATCTAAAGTCACAGGTAATGAAATTCAAAACCACAATATGCATCTAGAATGTGTCAAAGAGAGCAGAGAATACTGATTTAAGGTTTGACCAACCAAGAAAACCAGTGAAGAATAAGGAGAATTTATTCTTGGATAATGTTTTGGAGTCATCTAAGAACAAATTTACCTGTGATATATATAAAATGCCACTACCGGAAACTGGGCAATAGAATTCCGACAATACTCATAAGCATAAAAATTAGCAGCTCATGCATGTTAGAGAATTAAAACCATACCTGGAAGAAACGCGCTTGAGATCGGTGTCCTAATTTCTGAAGAAGCGCGAACAACAACATCACGAACGGCGTACGATGATCTTGGCACGGGAGGATGGATTGTGATGATGCCCTGCCTGCGCCAAAGAATTGAGGAACTGGGGAAAATCGATGCCCTAATTTCGAAAATCGATGATAGTGGAAATAAGCATGAACCGCGAGTTCCCAAAATCGAGAAGCGGGGAGGAAGGCGGAAGACACACCCTGCCTGCGCAGAAGAACTGGGTGAACTCGATGACATTGTGCTCAGCTGGAAGAAAAAGTGACAAACCCTTCTAAAGGCGAGGGGAGAAGGCGAAGCCGCAGCGGGAGGAGGAATATGTCGTTGCCCTCTTTACAGAACCAGCATCCCGAACGGCATGCAATGATCTTGGCTGCTATATCAATGCCCCTATAATGAAGACAAAAATGTGAAGGTTAGAAGAAGAAGTTACCTCGATCAGAAACGGAGGAGGTTGAGGAGCCGTCGAGGAGGAGATGCGGTCCTGCGGGGGAGGAGATGCGGTGTTGCGGAGGAGATGGCTGCTATATGATGGCTTCGATGCTAGAAGGTTGCGGGGATCTTCGTCGATGGAAGGCTTCGATGCTGGAGGCGGCGGAATGGAAGGAAGACTTTGGAGGAGCGAAGCCCTAGTGTCTGCGGATCGCGCGGAAGAAGAAGAGGGGTTATCGGGAATTTGAGGCGGTGGAACAACGCCGTTTTCTATTAATTAAACTTTGATCCTGCCAAAATACAAAAATACCCCTTAGTTAACCCATCAAAACCGATTTTTTGAGGGTATTTTGGTACACCGAATGTTACACCATGAGGGATTAGGTCTTCCCTTATAGTATAAAGATATATATATATCTTTCACTAGTATAAGGGAAAAGTTGTCTTTGGCGAAACATTCAAAAATATCAATTATGCGCTCATTTTTTTATATTTTAATGACTTGACATATATTATAATCTATTTCAAAGAAATTAAAATACAATGTTCATTTAAGTAATTAAACTATCAAAAAATTAGAAGTAATGATGAAAATCCATTTAAATTCAAAAAGTTTTTTATTAAAGCTCATACACCTGCTATGGTAGGTTGTCATTAGGCATGTCAACGGTCTATTCAAGGAAGGTTGTCATTAGGCATATCAGTGGTATTTTTGAGGTGATGTCATTAAATCAATCAACTTTATTAAAATCAAAATTAATATTTTTTGGTCAAAACATATATTGTTTTAAAAAATAAAAATTATAATATTTATGTATATTTTTTACGGTCATTTTGAGTACTCATATGTATATGTTGCGGGCCAAACCCACCTTGATGGGGCAGGCGAAACCCGTCGTCGCCGGTCGGGTACTTTCGCCCATGGTCATAGGGGCAGAGCCCCGTGTCAGGCACTCGTACATATATAGATATATATATATATATACACACACACACACGAGCATCTTCGTATGGGCTACGTCCGCGCTCGATGCTCTCGGGCGGCCTTCGACCGCATTTGTCTGCCTTCGCACGGGTTTCGCTCATGCTCGATGTGTCGCTGCGTGTTGCGCACGTACCCGAAATCTATTTTTTAAAAATATATACATATGAGTACTTAAAATGACCGCAAAAAATATGAAGTACTTTTCATATTTTTTTTTATAAAATTTTGCAAATTTTAATATATAAAAATTAATTTATCTCTCATTCTCTCTCTTTATCACTCCCCCCTCTCTCTCTCATGCCACTCTCTCTTCCTCTCTCTTTCTTCATTAAACTTACTCCCTCTCTCTCTCCCCTTCCCTCCTGCCACCTCTCTCTCCTTCTCCCTCTCCCTCTCTCTCTCCCAACTCTCCCCCTCATCAGTGGTGCACATAAAGCCTGGCAGGCCCAGTTTAGGCCTGGGACTGCTATGCCCAGGCTTTTAATGCCCAGACCCAGGCCCAGGCCCCCTGTACGAATAAGGACTAGCATGGCCTTTTCCGAAAGGCCTAAACCAAGCCCAAGCCTACCCAAGGCCGAATTTTTCAAATAAAAATTTATTTTTTTATAAAAATTATTTAATATAAATATATTATATAAGACATATATTAAAATTTTAAATACTTAATAAGATAAAATATGATATTTTATTCCATATTGAAAATATTACCACACACACAAACGGGTCGGCCACCAATCCCGAGAAAACTACTCGAACTTACAAAACACACAAAATCTCACAACTCTCAACCTTCCCACCCACAATAAGTAAGGTGTCAAAACACTGTATGGTAGCCTACCCAAAATAAAATAAAATACATCACTAATATTCAATCTTCATCAGCCAAGTTTAACAAGCTTAGTTTTTCTTCGACTGATGAGCAGCTATCTTCGATAGAAGCAGTACGTTGCTCTCTATTTGCCGCATCCAAATAATCTTTATAGCAAATTAAAATCTCGAACGACTCTTCATTAAGGCGACTTCGGCGTTCATTCAAAACTCTGCCATTAAAAGAAAATGCAGACTCCGAAGCTACTATACCAGCTTGAACAGTTAATATATCGCGGGTCATTAAAGCCAAAATAGGATATGTGTTCGTTTTGTTTTTTCACCACTCTAATATATTAAAATTTTCAATTTCATTTTTATTCATATACTCTCTAAATTGTATTTTAGTGTATAGTCCTAATTCATTTAATGAACTAGTAGTTCGTGATTTTTTTTCTAGATGCAACTTCATAAATTTCATTTTGAAAATCATCGGCTATTTGTACTTGTGTTGAATCATCTCGCGATCGCGACTCATATAAATCATAATAATAAATATAGAAATATGTAAAAACTGTATTAAAAAATTATTGAATCTTCAAAATCTAAATTATTTAAATCAATGTGTAAATTTTTATTTATCTATTACAAAAGATTTTCAACACCTAAAACGCCTAATAAATGATTTAAAGCCGCCACACATGAAAACATATGCGACATTTATTTATAGTATTTTCAAAACTTTGCTTCCATTGTTTCAATTACGGGCTGTCAAAACCTATATTGTTTGTAGTAATTTAAAGTTTTGTAATAATTAAAATTTTTTCAATAACTCGGGAGCTAGTGGGAAAATCAACGCCGGATAATTGAATTGTCGCTCTATAAAAGCATTCTAATAAGCACATATAAATCATAATTGTTTTCCAATCATCATTATTTAAATCATGACTTGATTCTGTCGAATAAAATTCCATTAGAAGATTTTTTTTGACGGATTACTGTTTTTAACATTTTGTAAGTGAAATTTCACATAATTGGCGTGTCATATTCTGGCTTTAAAAAATTTTCTCCCCAATTTGTTAGAATTTTTTAAAAATCTTATCGCCTCTTTTGAGAACTTCATATATATGTTAACATACTTCTAATTTTGATAATATATTATTCCATTAATTTTAAACTATCTTGTACAATTAAATTTAGAATGTGTCAAACACAACGCGTATGAAAAAATACTTCATTTAACATAGGTTTTAAATCTTTTTTTAAATTATCAATAGTCGCAGTATTATTACTAGCGTTATCAAAAGAAATACTAATAATTTTATCTTTTATTTTAAAATCGCATATACAATTCATAATTACTTAATAAATTGTTGCTCTGCTATGTGAAACTTCAAAACTATTAAAGTAAATGATGCGCTTGGATAGCTCCCATGAAGTAGGATCTATCCAATGACTTGCAATGCAAATATAAGAATGTCCTAATTGTATACTGATACTCCAAACATCGCAAGTTAAACTAATTCTACTATCTAAATTGTCAAAATATTTAATCAATTTTTTTTTGCTTTAATATAAGCTTTATATGCGTCGTGTCTTATTATAGTTCTACTTACCTGATGATATTTGGGTTGGAGAGCTCGATGAACATCAGCGGTCTCACGGGCGTTGTCGTAATGATTAAACGGAAATCCGCGCCCGATGATGTTCTCCATCTGCACTTCTCTTTGTCGCATTTGATCGTAAGTCCAAACTTGTTTGGTCGCTGATAGTTGTGCTTGACTGAATTCCGGAGCTTGCTTTGCAACAAATGATTTGATCTATCGCACAAGTGTGGAGTTTTCGGCTGCCGTCAACAACTTCGAACAATGCTGACATTTTGCTATGAATTCATTGTTGATTTTAACTTTGTCAAAACGCTCCCAGATTGGAGAACTATGCTTGTGCTCGACAATCTCAGGAACGACACTAGATGAAGACGTCATTGATCAAAGCGTGCGAAGTAGAGAATTGCAATGAGTTTGATCAAAACGTGCTGCGAAGTAAAGAATTGCAATTGCAATCTCTCCTATTTATAACTCCTAAAAAGTTATATTACAATTCATTAAATTATAATTTTTTAAAAAAATTAATCTAGTTGTTCAGGTTCAACGTCACTTTAGGAGTTATAATTAATCTAGTCGTTGGGCATAGAGAGTCGTTCAGGTTCAATGTCTCTTTAGGAGTTATAATTAATCAACATCATTCAGGTTCAACGGCTCTCTATGCCCAACGTCTATGACCAATTTATTATTTATGCCCAATGGCTCTCTATGCCCAACGTCAATGGGCATTGCTGGCTGCTGCTAGCCTGCTTGGAAACTTGGGCAACAACCCAAGTTTCCAAACAGCTGACAAATGGCACATTGCCATTTGCCAGCTGATTGCAACGCCTCTATGAAGAGAAGTTGCCAGGCCTGGCAACGTTGCTCTCTTGGCAACTTGGGCAGCCCAAGTTGCCATCGAGAAGTTGCATCCCAAGTTGACAATTTGGGCTGCCCATGCTAGTCTTGCTCCAGGCCCAGGCAAAGCATGAGACCGGGCCAAGACTGTGCCTAGCCCGGGCGAGGCAAATCCTTTATTTAAAGGTCTTGTTAGGACCCTCAGGACGGGCCTGGGCCTGGACCAGTCCTGCCTGAGCCCAGGCCTAACCAGACTTTTGCTAGACCGGACCCAGACGGGCTTTCCAGACCCGGCCTTTTTGTGCACCACTACCCCTCATGTTCTCTCTCATGATTCAATGGTCAATATTCAATCTTTGGTGTCCCTCCAAATAATTATATTCATATATATATATATATATATATATATATATATATATATATATATATATATATATATATATATATATATATATATATATATATATATATATATATATATATATATATATATATATATATATATATATATATATATATACATATATATATGCATATATATATACGAGTGACAGGCAGGGCCTCCGGCCCGATGGCCACGCGCCACAGTACCCGGCCGGCGACGGTGGGCTCCACCCACCCTCCCGCGCGACAGTACCTTACCTGAGGCGGCGGGCTTCGCACAGGCTACGACGGTGCTCGATGCTCTCGGACGGCTTTCGGCCGCATCCAGTTGGGGTTTGCCCGCCTACGCACGGGCTATGCCCGTACTCGATGCTCTCGGGCTGCCTTCAATTGTATACGCACAGGCTTCGCCCATGCTCGATGCTCGGAATGGTCTATTATTTGTTTTTCTTTCTATTTTATATAAAAATTTTAAAATGAAAAAAAAATTCAAATTAAAAATAATTTTAAACTTTGAATATATAATTAAAATTAACTTTAAAATTTGGTATAGGTTATGCCAACGGATATCCACTATAATAACTTTAAAATTTTATGCACTTATTCATTATTGTTAAATATTTAAGTTTTATATTAAGTCACGCGGTTTACTCGCATGCACAGCCTGTCCTCCACGGCGTGATTTTTTTTAATAGCGTTTCCTTTAGTCCCACACCGGGTAAAAACAATTGGTATTTTGAATTTAAAATGCAATTTGGTCTTTATTGCTTGAAATAGGACACTAATGTGCAGCACTGTACGGGGCTCGCTAGGCATTCAAGAACATCATGAGATTGAGTGTTTTTTTAAAAATATTTATCTCCTTTAGTCCCACCTCAGGGAATCAAATATGAATTTTGAATATAAATACAAAACCCATCATTATGATTTACAGTAGCCTGCTGGACTTATACCGGGAATTTTAGGTGTAAAGCCGATGGTATTTGGGGGTTGTCCCGAATGAATTTTTTTAAAAAATTAGAAGGATAAAATGGTGGGACTAAAGGTGATAAATATTTTTAAAAAAAACACTCAATCTCATGGTGTTCGTGAATGCCTAGCGAGCCCCGTACAGTCCTACACATTAGTGTCGGACTAAAGGAAACGCTATTAAAACAAAATCACGTCGTGAAGGACAGGTTGTGCTTGCGAGTAAACCGCGTGACTTAATATAAAACTTAAATATTTAACAATAATGAATAAGTGCATAAAATTTTAAAGTTATTATAGGGGATATCCGCTGGCATAACCTATACCAAATTTAAAAGTTAATTTTAATTATATTCAAAGTTTAAAATTATTTTTAATTTGAATTTTTTTTCATTTTAAAATTTTTAAATAAAATAGAAAGAAAAACAAATAATAGACCATTCCAAGCATCGAGCACGGGTGAAGCCCGTGCGTATACAATTGAAGGCAGCCCGAGAGCATCGAGTACGGGCATAGCCCGTGCGTAGGCGGGCGAACCCCAACTGGATGCGGCCGAAAGCCGTCCGAGAGAATCGAGCACCGTCGTAGCCTGTACGTGTGAAGCCCGCCGCCTCAGGTAAGGTACTGTCGCGCGGGAGGGCGGGCGGAGCCCGCCGAGAGGGCGGGCGGAGCCCGCCGAGAGGGCGGGCGGAGCCCGCCGTCTCCTGCCAGGTACTGTGGCGCGTGGCTTCGCATATTACTCAAACCTTCCCTAGGAATTCACAAATTACAGGGTGCGCCTCTTCATCTTTTGAAATTACAAACTCCTCTCATGTAAGTTTGCATTTCATAACATGAATGCACAAAAATACCCTTGAGGCCTCCACTCCAAGGGTATTTGTATTCATGCTATGAAATATAAACATATATGTTGTTTTTTTTTCAAAAAATAGAGGGGTTCATGCTTATGTGATGAGGTGTTTGCATTCAAATGTCAATCCCTCCCAACCAACGTTATATCGAATGTCGGTAATATGTCGGGATGATTGTTTCTAATATCAGATGGCTGAAGTTGACAACATGTCAAGAATATTTTAACATATCAGATTCTTATTTATTATAAATAAATAAAACATATTTTATGTCTACTAAATATAAATATATGTTCTGATAGTATAAAATATTAACATAGGAAGTAAGCAAACAATGAGTCCTCTTAATGTTATTGCTTCTAGAAGAAAATGCCCTCAAGATTCTGCTTTAATATGCATCGTGCTCTTAGATGAAAAAGTATCAAACAAGAAGTTCTCACGTTCATCTGGTTATCATGGGCCAACCATAAGCGTGACTCTAACGACCCCAATGCTCAATATGTTTGAAGAAACCACCATAAATACCTATGGTCAATATTGACACATGCGAGTCGAACCTCGAATGAGCACTTACATTTGTGCTACTGTATACTCCACTACTCCATTATTTTCCACCTCAGTTCTGAATATCATTGTTTTTAGCTCTTCTTTCGATAACACCTGTTGTTGTCAGCTTTGAAATGAAGTTTCTGTTTAAAATCATTACCTAATTCAATCTCAGATTACCCTTTGTCATCTGATAAAGTACGTATCTACACATTCGCGATGACTGAGTACGCCTCTTCAGCAAACGTGACGCGTGAGAACGACCTGGCAGCCACATTCGAGTATGTTGACTCCCACAGCAATGTACCCACAGATATGCGAGATTACTATTACTTCACTGTATTACTCAGCAACCTTAATCATGCTACAGCCACTGAGTTCTTAAGATCACTCTTTCAAACTCTCTCAGGCTTTCTGCACGCCAACGTAAGGATTCTTACTCAACACTGCAAAATAAATTATTACAACCGCTTTGTTTTATAATTCAAACATATTAAACATTTATTAATGAAGGCCGACGTCGACACAGCTTGCAACCCCACTGGGAAAGGAGAACTGATCTTTGCGGATGAAGCGTCGATGCAGGTTGCCGTAAATGTGATAGACGGACAAATAATTGACGGAAGAACGATCTCAGCCCATGAGCTACGACTGTTTGATATTAAACCAGAATACTATCAGCAATGTATTAATTAAAGTATAGTATGGAAGAAAGTACATATAAATATACTGTAGAAAATTTGGCCACTCGCACTTCTGCTGAATATGTACCTGACATATACCAATGTTCACATGTTATGCTAATGTACCTTCTATTATTTTGCCATTTACCCGGTGTTTATTATCATTTGTTCAGCTATGTACTCCAGTTACTTATAACCATCTTCGTTAGCACTTGCATTTGTGCTACTGTATACTCCACTACTCCATTGTTGTATGCAGAACTCATAATATTGCAAAGCTGCACATTTCACGGATTCTTTTTTATTGCTCCCTGCGTTTGCGCATACTGAATATTATTTGTCCACTAATATTTGTCCAATAATATTAGGTACAGCAGGTATATATACAAAATGGAACAGGCGTTAGGTGAAGATTTACTTCAAAATGTTCTAATGTCAGGTCCTACAAATTACGAAAACAGCATCTTACAAGCCATTGAGTTCATTATTCAAAATAACCTGATTACAAATAACGTATACATACCAGAAAGCCGTCGACGTATACTAAATCGTAACTTAGCCAGCATACGAAGAAATAATATGACTCCACTACAGTGTACTACACTAAACATGAGAAGACGAGAGAAGCGACATCTCCATGAACAACAAACAACAGCATTGCCCGACTTTCTGAACACCCACTCAACTTTTCAACACGGCAAAAGTTCAACATCAGCGCGTCCAACAATAACAGCAAGTGCAGTAAAATTACAAGTACATATTTCGTTTTCCTAAGTTATTACGATTACAAAGTTATTGCGTCTTAGTTGCAGTTCCACCAAATAATGGCAACTCTGGCTCAAAAGCAGACAATGACGACGAGGACGTTGAGGACATTGTTGAGTTAGGCATTAGGTCATATATTCAATGTAATTATGCAAGAAATTTCTACCCAGCCCATTTCGAGACACAATTTGAATTACTCATGCCAACAAGTTGTTCCAATTGTCATGCTAAATTATTCCATCGTGAAACAAACACAATGTGTTGTAATCGGGGCAGAATCTCCCTTCCTGAAATCCAAACACCCACTGAGCTTCTGAATTTATTCATTGATCAAAGCGCGGAAGGCAATCACTTTAGGAAAAGTTTGCGCTCATACAACCATGTATTTGCCTTCACATCATTTGGTGTTACAATGGATGATCTCATACCATCATTTCACCAAGGCATTTATAGTTTCCGGGCACATGGAAAAATTTATCATCGAATTGGAAGCCTTAAACCTCCTGACGGGTCAAGATAACGATTTCTTCAATTATTCATCTATGACACTGAACATGAAACCTCGAATCACTTACAAGAAAATAATGAGTTGCAAGCTGAGTTACTTCAACAATTAACACACATACTGGATTTGTACAACCCCTACGTAAAAATGTTCCGTCAACTATCCCGTCGACCAGATATACAAGAATGCAAGCTGGTGATAAAATAACGTCCATCTAATCTACTTCAATACAATTTACCTACTGCATCTCAAGTTGCTGCTATATTGGTTGGACAAGAAGACTGTTGTGAAACACGCGAAAGAGATATCATTATTCAAACAATCGGAGATCAACTTTTGAATATCCCTGAATACTCAGGTTTCTACGATCCACTTCAGTATCCATTGTTATTACCTTATGGCACTTTTGGATGGTCTTGCAACTTACAGTCATTGAATAACTCAAAAATCACGTGTTGTGATTATTGTTCATACATGTTGCAGGTAATAAGACTGTGCTAAAATTGTTTCACTTACAAATATTACTGTCTTCGGATATACTCTAAATTTTGTAATTACCATCCTGCAGATCCGAGAGGCATCTAATTCAATTCTATTTCGCAGCGGAAGATTGCTCCAGCAATACGTAGTCGACAACTACGTTAAGGTCAAAACACAAAAACTACGCTTTATTAGATCACACCAAAGTGACCTACGTGCAGAACTATATTCAGGTTTACAAGATTGCTTTAATACTGGCAAAAATAATGCTGGTACATCAAATAAATTACTTTAAACAATTGTATTACGTAGTTAATCTGTAATGTTACGTCGTAACTACTAATCTTTTTTATTAGGTAGTGTGGGGAAAAACAATACTGCCATCATCATTTACAGGCAGCCCACGAGATCTATACCAACAATATCAAGATGCTATGACAATTGTTCAACACAGTGGTAAACCAGATTTGTTTATAACAATGACATGTAATCCAGAATGGAAAGAGATTGCTGACCACCTAATGGAAGGACAGTCTCCGAATGAACGTCCAGATATATTAACTAGAATATTTCGTTCAAAATATGAAGAGCTGAAAAAAGATATATTCAAAAGAGGTGTCTTGGGAAAAGTTGTCGTGCATGTTCACGTCATTGAATTTCAAAAACGAGGATTACCACATGTACATATGTTAGTATTACTAGAATCAGCTTACAAATTAAGCTCTCCTGACGAGTATGATTCAATCGTACGAGCCGAAATACCATATGTAAACCAAGAACCTGCATTATATGAGGTTGTACTAAAGCACATAATTCATGGGCCATGTGGATCGTACAATCCAAATGCTAAATGTATGCATAACAACATTTATAGCAAGTGTTTTCCTAAGCAGTACTCAGAGACAACACTTCAAGGAAATGACGCATATCCAATATATAGAAAAAGAAACAACAACTGCTACATTACTTTAGGCAGAAACACAAATTTCAACGTTGATAACAGATGGGTTGTTCCATACAACCCATGGTTACTTTTAAAATACAACTGTCATCTAAATGTTGAGATCTGCAGCAGTATCAACAGTATAAAATATTTATACAAATATGTATATAAAGGCCCAGATCAAATCTCTTTTCAGCTCCAACCGGATACCCATTATGATGAAATCAATAATTACAGTAACGGTAGATGGCTATGCCCGCCTGAGGCATTGTGGAGAGTGTTCAAGTTTCAGATGAGCCAAATTTATCCATCAGTAGAACGATTACAAATACATCTATCGAATCAACATCAGATACGATTCCATACTGAGCAATCGATTTCATCGATATTAACGGACAACAGAAACTCCAAAACAATGTTGACTGAATTTTTCACTGTATATAGTGAACATCAAGAACCAAACCTATATTTATATAGAGATTTTATCAAATATTATCGTTGGTTTAAGCAACAAAAGTACTGGAGAAAAAGGATCAGAAAATGAAAAGTTATTTGTATGATTTACTCTGTTCCGCTTGCTAATAGTGAGAGATACTATCTGCATATGTTACTAAATCATGTTCCAGGTCCTGCATCATTTGATAATTTATTGACTGTCAATGACATTAAATGTACCACTTTTAAGGAAGCTGCAGAAAACTACGGTTTGCTTGAGCAAGATAATAGTGTTCGAGAATGCCTAACCGAGGCTCGAGTTTTCAGAATGTCATCTGCGTTGCGAAGACTGTTTGCCACTATTTTGATATTTTGTGAACCAGCTGATGTCAGAAGTCTTTGGGCTGAAAATTATGCAAGCATGATAGAGGATTACCGAAGTTCTAGTGCCACTAACAAGTTCTATTTTATGAATAAACTTTTACACGAACTCAACGATATTCTTCAACAACATAAATGATCGATTAAAGAGTTTGATTTACCCCTGATAAATGAATTGTTTAAACATTTCAATAACCTCTCCAGTCTTATTGAGGCAGAGTTATCATTACCTGTCACATAAGATGACCTTAATACCATCACATCACTTAATCAAGGCCAGTTACATGCTTACAACGCAATAAGTGAGGCAATAAGAAACAGAACAGGGGAGTTCTTTTTCATTGATGGACCAGGTGGAACTGGAAAGACAAATCTCTACCGTGCAATTCTCGCAACTTTTCGAAATTCAGGATGCATCATATTAGCTATAGCTACTTCAGGAATTCCCACAACTCTATTACCAGGGAGTTGAACTACATACTCAAAATTCCGTATACCCATTAAATTACATGTCCGGTCATATCGTGGCTTTACAAAACAATCAGATTTAGCGGAAGTTATCAGAAGATCATCAGCAATAATTTGGGATGAGGCCCCGATGGCTGATAGAAAGGCACTCGAAGCAGTTGATCATTCATTCTGTGATGCAACTAATATCAACGGGGCATTCGGAGGGAAAATTATTATTTTGGGAGGTGATTTTCGTCAGGTGCTACCTGTTGTTGTGAATGGAACAAGAGAACAAATTATTAATGCAAGTATCGCTCAATCATATTTATGGAGTCATGTAAAAATACTAAGTCTAACAGAGAATATGCGTGTAAAACATGATATTACTTTCTCTGAATATTTGCTACGAGTTGGAAATGGTATAGAAACAACCATACAAGATGAAATGATTAGAATTCCTGACCCACTGGGCATGTTATGGGAGGGTGAGAAGTCCATTAATGATTTAATAAATGTTACATTTCCAAATTTGGATTCACATGTTGGAGACAAAGACTATATGCGGGATAAAGCTATACTAACACCTCTAAATGAGCACGTAAATATGTTGAATGATATCACTCTACTACAACTCCCGGGTGAAGAAGTTATATACTACTCTTATGATTCTGTTTTGGAGGATACGAGAAATTTTTATCAACCTGAATTTTTAAATATATTGACACCAGGTAACTTACCGCCTCATAAGGTAAAGTTAAAAATTTGGGCACCAATTATGTTACTCAGGAATATTGATCCAAAGATCGGTCTTTGTAATGGAACAAGACTTATGTGTCGTAGGTTTGCAAAATATGTAATCGAAGCAGAGATTCTAACAGGTCAGTTTGAGGGAAACTTGGTCTTCTTGCCATGAATCCCATTGAATACTGCCGAAGATATAAAATTGCCATTCCAGTTAACACGTAAGCAATTTCCATTACGATTAAGCTTCGGACTTACGATAAATAAATCACAAGGACAAACATTTCAACATGTCGGAATATACCTACCAAACAATATATTCAGTCATGGTCAATTGTATGTAGCTCTATCACGAGGCACCTCCTGAGAAAAAATAAATGTCTTGGTGCAGAAGGGCAAAATAGATAGTCATGCAGGTATTTATACACTGAATGTTGTTTACAAAGAAATCTTCAGACAGCTACGACATCAACATAGAATATCACTCTAAAGTATGCATTCAATACACAATAGATTTGTTTTTTTAAAATTATTGGTACAAGTTATACGTTGGGGTTTGTTGTACTCAAATTACATGTACGATATAATGACTAAGATAAACATATTAGTTCATCTGCACACATGGCTATTAAAACGACCATGCTAATCTCAACAATCTAGAAAACAAACAAAATTAACAAAAACTACCTTAACACAACATCTAACTACTCAAAATCAACGCAGGTTCGTATTAACTGTTGTAAGCAAACATGTCTACAGAATCACATCAACAATCAGACGCAGGTAAAACATATCCATAATGTGTGTTAAAACTTCAACAACAAAAGCATGTTTTGGATGGCGAAATCTCTTAGCACGATATCCCTAAGATCTGTGATTACAAGATTTTCTTTCAGCAACATCTACATACATCTATCATCACTCAAGAATATTGTGTTTCATCTCTTACAACTCTACTGCAATGCCTCACATTTCGCTCGGCAGGTAATAACCACTTTCAAATTTCTAAAATAACACATGAAATTTGCATACATTTTTGTATAATGTGATTTTGTTATATAGCGTAAAAGTATTATGATAATAATACATATATGTTATAAAATACTCCCTGATTTGGCCTACATCGATTATTTCTTTATGAATATCAATAATGTGCAGATGGCAAACGAGCAATCATCATATCACCCACAACAATTACATAATCATTCTGCCGCTCAACCTAGTAAGTCATTGATAGTATGCATATCTGCTTTTGTATTATCATAACAATTTGAAAAGAAAACTGTAGAATTTGTTTCGCAGCTAACCTTGTCAACAACAACAATGCGGCTGACTCTGATTACAATTACTATGATGAGATTTGCAAGCCGACCACAACCAGGTGGTCAGATGGTCCACGAACTGAGATTTCGGGGTTTAGATTACGTATCTCAACTGTGCCAGCAGGTCTAACGGCACGGGAAGAGTGGAACTACGTATTCACAATGATTAAAAGGTAACACATACCAAATAATCTGCAGTGCATGATGAATACTACTAACGTAACACAATCAACAGTTGTTAATAACTAATATAACTTTACATCTTCCATCAATGCAGAATTTCCCAAGGCCACTAAATAAGATATGTCATCAGACATTAGTTTTACTTCTGATAGCTTCCAACTACACTTACACTTCTATTTGGACGCTCCTTAGTTACATGAGACCTGCAACATGGATTGAGAGTTCAGATAGTTTGATCTTCAATCACAATGATCTTCCTCTGTTGTTTACATATATATGATAGCGTCTTTAATAATCATTTTGCAATCTGTTGTTGATATGTACAAGCTCCTGCCCTCATCTATTTGTTGTATGTTGTACTGAACATAAACTAATAATAGTATGAATATTATCATAATCTTCAAATGTATACCCGTGAAATTTGTACATTATTTGCAAAAAAATGCTACATAGGTTCCATACAAGCATCTTCGCACGGGTTAAGCCCTTCCTCGGTGCCCTCAGGCAGTCGGGGCATCAAACACGGGCGAGGGCCACTCAGAGGCGGGCAAACCCCGTGCAGAGGCGGGTGAAGCCCGCCTGGATGCATCCGAAGGCCTCCTGAGAGCATCGAGCACGGGCGTAGACCGTGCGAAGATGCTCGTATATATATATATATATATATATATATATATATATATATATATATATATATATATAGGGAGATATAATATGCGGGCAAGCTTGCATGCGGGTGTATGGGCAAGACTTTTTGGGCATTAAGATGGTCTCAAATCGAAAAGTGATCATCATGAAAGTTGTAGATCTTGGCGAGCCGAACAACTTTCATGCTGATCATATTTTGATTTGGAGCCGTCTTAGCCCTCGATTTGGGCCCGGAATTCTGGGGCGGCGAGAGTGCTACAGTAGCGATCTCGCCGCCCCAGATTTCGGGGCCCAAATCGAGGGCCAAGACGGCTCCAAATCAAAAAATGATTAACATAAAAGTTGTTCTTCTCGCCGAGATCTACAACTTTCATGGTGATCACTTTTCAATTTGAGGCCATTTTGACCCTTTCCGTACGCCCGCATATTATATTATATATATATATATATATATAACATGGAAAATACAATATAACCTATACAGACTATTTACAAACCAAATAATGTAAAACAATGATAATCCCAATCCCCCTCAAGCTCGTGAAAAGATGTCAATCATGCCCAGCTTTAAAATAGTCAAATCTGAACGAGTAGGACCAACAGCTTTAGTGAAGGCGTCAGCAAGCTGTTTGGTCAAGGAGATGAAAGCTGGAAGGATAGTCCCAGTACAGACCAAGTTCACTCAGCTTGGTGCGCTCATGTAGAACCGAATCCTAAGTAAGTAGGAGAGCTGACTTATTATCATAGTAGAGTGTCGAGCCATTAGCAAGAGAAAGACCAAGTTCAGTTAGCAGTGATCGAAGCCAAACCAGCTCAGTGATGCAGAGTGCCACAGTGTGGTACTCCTACTTAGCAGAAGAGAGGGATACGATAGGTTGTTTCTTGTTCCGCCACGAAATAAGGTGATCACTATAAAATACACAAACACATGTCTTAGACCATCGATCAGTCAAAGAGCCAACAAAATCTACATCAGCGAAGCATGAGAGAGTGGAGGCACTATTAGCCCGATAGAATAGTCCAAGACCTGGGGCACACTTAAGATAGCAAATAACACGTCGAGCAGCTTCTAGGTGAGATGTCCTGGGAGAATACATAAACTGGCTCAAAATGCCCACTGAGAAGCTGATGTCGGTCCTAGTATTGGTCAAGTATATCAAACGGCCAACCATACGTTGGTACTGAAAGGGGTCCGGTAGAGGATCGCCAGATTCAGCATGAAGACGATGGTTGGTATCCATAGGAGTACTCGTAGGGCGACACCCAAATAGGCTCGTGTCATGAAGAAGGTCTAAGGTGTACTTGCGATGCGATATCGAGATGCCCTGCCGTAAGCGAGCAACTTCAATCCCGAGAAAATAACGGAGATGTCCAAGGTCTTTACCTCGAAGGCTAAGTGAAGTGTAGATTTCACCTCAGAGATGAAAGAAGGATCGTCCCACGTGAGAATAATATCTCCCACGTAGACCAAGATAATAACCTGACGACCCTCGGGAGTCGCACGAATGAATCAAATGTGGTGTGCACGATACTGAGTGAAACATGACTGAAGAATAACCGAGTTGAACCATTCAAACCAGGTATATGGGTATTGTTTTAAGTCGTACAGAGACTTGAGCAGCTGGCAAACTCTCCCTGAATACTCCCCCTGAAGAGTAAACCCGGGGGGATGAGTCATATGGACTTCCTCCTATAAATCACCATGCAAGAAAGCATTTTTGATGTCGACCTGGTAGAGAGGCCACATGCGAAAAGTCGCAAGCGAGAGCAAAAGACGAACACTGGTCAACTTAGACACGGGAGAAAAGGTGGCACTAAACTCGTCCGGAGTCTGAGTAAATCCCTTTGCCACCAAATGAGCCTTTTACTGATCAAT